>OY856415.1:697500-885000 GCA_963693085.1 Alisma plantago-aquatica | reverse complement strand
CATTACCAACACAATTTTCACTCAAGGTTACCAACATCCAATACAATCATGTCACAATCGGATCACTATATTTATGCTGCGTTTGGCAACGTGATTGATGAGCTAACACTTTGGTGTGTTGAGATGGATCACCGCAATATTTTTGTCCAGTGAGAAAAAGCTACCATTGAATGCTACTCAACACAAAAAAAATACAAATTCAAAGCAGTAAGTTATCATGTGTTTGGTAACAACGGTTACCAGCGATTGCAAACTGCCCCACCTTGCCCCACCATTGCACGGGCAATTACACCGCTTTGCCAAATGGAGCATTATTAATAAACTATAGATCCATATCTCATTTTGATCCGAGTTCGTTCGTCTACCAAACATGGTATAGGTGTACTAATTGCTGCATTTTTATATTTAATAATTGCATGATACAACAAAAAAAAATATAAAGAAAAACATTACATGATTCCATCAATGACTCCAATTCTTTTTTTATAACCATTCTAATAATATACGCATAAAAGCCCATGCAACCGCGATGAGCTTGAGTTCTTAGTGCAAGTAGTGGCAATCAGACATAAAAGGAGGGGTGATGACACTGGAGGTGTTTAACCCATCAGCCTAGGCTTTGTGATGATTGGGCCTCAAAAAGGCAGAGTCTAAGAGAACTCAAAAAGGACATATTGATCCTTGAGTATTTTATCTCTATTGCAACCTATAAAGAGAGAACTCACGTAATGGATGTCCACTTGTTGATGAATATGTGAAATCAAAAGGTTGTGGTTATCAAAAAGGATTTTGTTCCATGTGTTCCATATGGTTCATAAGATAGCAACAATGTGCCTATTGTAGCTCTCGTTGTGACTTCTAGTATTACAAAAATTATGGAAGATGTTGAAGAGAGTATTAGCAAGGGTGGTGGTGGCTGAGGTGTAGTGAGTCCAAATCTATTTGGATAGGTGACATCCAAAGAATAGATATTGGTTAGATTCCTCATTGTTGTGGCAAAGTGTACATCTGGATGGTCCCTGAAAGCCTCTGGTTCTTATTGTGACGTCCGTAGGAATTTTATCATGGCAAATCATCCACAACATGAATGGAATCCCTGATGTGTCCTTTGAAAGAGAAGACTTTGCATTATTTATACATAAAGTTATCTACAAAACATTATTTGTATTAATTATCATATTAATACATCCTAAGCCCTAATTTGGGTTTTTAAGAAAATAGGGTCCGAGATGATTCAATTAGGGCTTAAACTAAAATTAGATTCCTTTTTGAAAAATCTTTCCAATTACTATTTTGGGTATTCATCCGATCATCCTATGATTTACTATGAATTATCAAATTACCAATTAGAAATCAGTGAAAATCCACATAATCTAAACAGTGTCCAGTCAGCCTTCAGGCTTTTCCAAATGGACTAAGCACCTCATGCCATACAACCCTGACCGGCCTAAATCACGCGCCCAAAAAGGGGAGCGGATTTGAAGTAGTCGGACTTTTAAATTTAAAACCCGAAACCTTCTAGGCCCCCACAACTTTATTATGGGGTCGAAGTAGATATACGGGGTCAAACACAGGGACAAGGGTGGTAGTGTTGGGAACTCAGAATTGACACATTACACTTCAGTATGGGTAAGGAGATGATAAAGTTCCCCAAGGGAACAACATGCTAAGATCGATAAAATAAAAGAAAACTATCTCCAACTGGAGCTACAAGGAAAATTAAAGTTTTTTTATAGGCTTATCAGTTTTTAGGGTTTTTTCTCAATAGAAATAGAGAGGATTATACTATTGCTTTAGTAAGGAATAAAGGAGAAAGCTTCGGTAAAACAAGCAGCAGCAGAAACATCCTGTACCCCTTCTCTCAAAGCGGGTACCTCTAACTAAGCATCAACACCTCTCTCGAGGTTGCTAGTCTTAAGTTAGGGTGGAAAGGTTACTAAAGCTACTCCGATCTTGGGCACTCTCGTACTCCCGTATCAGACCAAACACTAGAGCCACAACACCTCTCTCGAGGCTACTGCAATGAGAAAACACGATTCAGTAGCTAGTCGAAACATGATCCAAGCGTACAAGCTAGAGTTCAGATGCTAAACAAAACAATCATCCAACAAAAGGGACCAAACATAAAGCAACAGATAATTAAAACTCTTCTATTTCCATTAGCATAAAAGGGGTCTGGTTACATTGCATAAGTGAAGAAAGTAAATGACTGAAATAAGTAAAGATAAATGTCGCCTTCTTGATTAAGAAGAGCGACAGGCGGAAGTAGATCCCCAAGATTCCTCCAGCCCGATACAGGAGGGAGCCTTGCCCGATACGCCCGTGTCGGGCGGCACACCCTCTTGGGCGACGCGCTCATGACGGTCAAACGTATCGTGCGAGGCTCTCATGCCCGATACGATTGTGTCGGGCGACACCCTCTCGGGCGACACGTCGTAACCAGTGACTCATATTGGGCTTGGTATCATGTCGGGCTAGAGTTTTGCTTAGGGTATCGGGTGTCCTTGTTGGCCGGTATCGATCTGCGGCGGTGCCCGGGGCTGATCCTAGGTGAACCATTCCCTCCCTCTCGGGTGGGGAAATGCTCACCTAGTATCGCCTGGTACACCTCTGAGGCAGACACGCTAGCTTTAGATGATTTCCCCAGTTGGCTTTCGAAGGGTTCCGACCCGTCCCATTGGAGTCCTGTAGCTGCTATTTATAGGCAGCGATTGGGAGAAATTGTGGTTCTCTGGATGCCACGTGTCCTTCATCAGCTCTATCATCTCAGATTTAGGGATGCCGGATATGCGTATCGCCCGACACAAGGATGTCGGGCTGGGAGTGTGTCAGTCATCGTGACGAGTGGCGTCTTCCGGTGGGTGGCTTGTATCGCTCGATATGCTTCAACAGTTGTGGCGATATACAGCTCCCTATCAGGTAAATGGCGTGTCGCTCATCTGCTCCTTCTTGTGTGGCACCCTCATGTCGTGCGGTAGTGTATCGTGCTACCCGCGTCGGGCAACGAGCGTATCAACCAACTGGTTGGTAAGTAGGCCGATGCAAGTTGAACACGTTCGTGGGTTGGGACGGGCCTTTTTGTTGATAAATGAGTCGAAAAGTGGGGAAAACTCTGCAAAATATGATAGAATTGAGTGAAGAGCGTAGCGTGGCCTGTTTATTCAAAAACATGACAAAAAGGAGAGGAAAATAGTTTAAAATGGCAGATTTGATAACGAAATAAGGGCCAAAAACATCACAAAATTTAGTGTTATCAACTCCCCCAAACTTAAAATTTTGATTATCCTCAATCAATCTTTATACTTTGTTTGTGACGCTTCTTCTTGACTGGTATAGTTTTCAGACCATGGGTTTGAGCGAGCATTGAGATGTCTTTAAAGAGAATATTGCCCACCATGAACAACAAACTTTTCCCTTCCTGCCTTATTTAAGCAAAAAATTTCTCCACAGCTTCGGCGAGACTTGGGTGTATGATTTCGAAGTTAGCTTTCACACCAAATAGCTTTTGGGGACAAAAAGTTGTGTTTGGGTAGGCTTAAGGCTTTTTGGGTTTTTCTTATTCCCATCAGTCCATCGAGGTATGGGTCCGTTAGTGGGCGAGTGGTCCCTACAGTCCAAGCCAGTTGGCTTTAGAGCAGTGATTTCACATCCTACATACCACTACCCCGGATCTACCATGCCTAAAGACGGGTACTTTTGAAAAACAAGTATATATATATAATATATATATATATATATATATATATATATATATATATATATATATATATATATATAAAGGTTGTTTATTTGTTACCCGGCGGGTAGTTTTGATTAAGTTACCCGTGCCTGGAAAAATGGTGGCACATTTTGTAAATATCAACACGCTGACTCGCATCGGCAAAGTCCCGAGCTCGCAGTTCCGGAGGAGCAGCGCTGGGCAGGACACGAGCGTGTAGAATCAGACTTCTAGGTCCTCCCTTCTCCTTTCGGTCCTCCCTTCCTTTCACCACCACTACCACCATCCTGACAACCGCGTTAAACCGATCTCAATCTATCCATATCCCATCCCACCTCCGCGTCATGAATCCGGCCGCCGACCCGCCAGTCGCAACACCTCCCGGCCAGCTCCTGCCGCGGCGGAAGACCATAAAGGGGAAACCTTGGATGGAGCAGGAGACGGCTAGCCTCATCAAGTCCTACAAGGACACGTGGTACGTGCAGAAGTGGGGCCAACTACAAGCGCGTCAGTGGGAGGAGGTCGCCTCCACGGTCGCCGCGCAGTGTGGGACATCGTTCGGTCCCGGCGGGTCAGCTAAGTCCGGCACACAGTGCCGCCACAAGATGGAGAAGCTACGGAAGCGGTACCGGATGGAGCGGCAACACGCGCAGCCCGGGGCCAGGTGGGCCATGTACCGGCTCATGGACCTGCTCGAGCATGGGTTGATGTCGCTGTCGGGGCTCCCGTCGGCCCTTGCGGCTTCAGCCGGGAAGGCCAAGGTGGAGGAAGGAGGTAGCGGGGAGAGCGAGGAGGGTTATGGTAGTGGCGAGAAGGAAGATGAGGTGGACATCGACGATGATGCTGAAGTGGAGGATGAGGAAGAAAGTGACGAAGTTGTTGAATAGGAATTGCGACAGCTGGAGCTGGAGGTGGTCTTTGGGATGAGCAGCAACTGGAAGAGGATTGACGGGTTCTTCAAACCGAAGCTGATAGGGATCCAGTTCTTCTTTCCTATGATGATAATTCTCATCTCGTCGCCGAGGACCGTTCTATTTTACTTTACCACTAATCATGTAACTGGTGCTACAGAAGAGTGATCGGGATGTTCCCCCCATCATCAATGATGTTGTTCTTGTTTCTATTTTGTTAAAGAGAAGAAAGTCTGTAACTCTTATAAACCGTTTCCAGTAAATACACATGACATGTTTGATGAAATGTACATGTAGTGTTATGATTTCTATTTCTAATCAGTTTATAAACATGAACATAAGACTGATTCAACATAGTAAATAAAAAGATAATGCAAGCCATTCTGCAATGCTCGTAGCAGAAAATAAAAAGTAAAATAGTAGCAGAGGCGAACCTGTAGAATAAAAAATACAATCAGCTTAGCTTTATTTTGATATTATCTTTCAGATTTAGTTGTTAACATATTAGTGTTCCTGTAAATATGACAGAGTGACCAAAGTGAATTCTTGGATTGCTTAAGTGGTTTGAAGCTTGAGATTTTTTTCTTGGCTTTCTTGCAATTCCTAGAAAGCAACTGAATGCATAGATTGAAAGGTTGAAGTCAATAGACAGATTCCCTCATTGCTAAGTGCACATCACATGCTTGACAAAATGATCATATGTACTGTATATATATGCTATAATTTCTGTAAATTGGTACTACGATTCATGATTCATGAAGGTGTATTTTACTGCTTTATGTCGGCTAGTGTCAACTTATGAGCGATTCAAGTTTAATTGTTCTTGAGGATACACGTCTCCCTCTCCAAGCTGGCATCCATCACCTTCTCTAGCATAAACTTGGATTTTGAATCCAGCTCAAAAGTAACACTAAGACCCTCAAAAGTAACACGTGGTTATTAAAACTAACTTATTAGATACTAAAAGTAATAACACGTGATTTGGAATACATACAGTTTTGGATTAGTATAATTTTTTTCATGGTTTGTTCAGTGTACTCACGAAATGTCAGTTTTTGCTACTATGCCATACACTGGAAGACTTACTTTCTGGTCACTAGAGTTACTTTTTATATTGTCACAAATACTCTTAGTGTTCTCCCAGTTACTCTCAGTGTTATCATAGTTACTCTCAGTGATATCAGAGTTACTCTTAGTGCTCTCTAAGTTACTCCTTAGTGATGTCATAGATACTCTCAGTGTTCTCACAGTTACTCTCAGTGTTATCATAGTTACTCTCAGTGCTATCAGAGTTACTCTTAGTGTTCTCTCAGTTACTCCTTAGTGCTGTCACAGATACTCTCAGTGTTCTCGCAGTTACTCTCAGTGTTATCATAGTTACTCTCAGCGCTATCAGAGTTACTCTTAGTGTTCTCTCAGTTACTCCTTAGTGCTGTCACAGATACTCTCAGTGTTCTCGCAGTTACTCTCAGTGTTATCATAGTTACTCTCAGTGCTATCAAAGTTACTCTTAGTGTTCTCTCAGTTACTCCTTAGTGATGTCACAGATACTCTCAGTGTTCTAGCAGTTACTCTCAATGTTATCATAGTTACTCTCAGTGCTATCAGAGTTACTCTTAGTGTTCTCTCAGTTACTCCTTAGTGCTGTCACAGATACTCTCAGTGTTCTCGCAGTTACTCTCAGTGTTATCATAGTTACTCTCAGTGCTATCAGAGTTACTCTTAGTGTTCTCTCAGTTACTCCTTAGTTCTGTCATAGATACTCTCAGTGTTCTCACAGTTACTCTCAATGTTATCATAGTTACTCTCAGTGCGTATCAGAGTTACTCTTAGTGTTCTCTCAGTTACTCCTTATTGTTGTCACAGATACTCTCAGTGTTCTCACAGTTACTCTCACTGTTATCATAGTTACTCTCAGTGCTATTAGAGTTACTCTTAGTGTTCTCTCAGTTACTCCTTAGTGATGTCATAGATACTCTCAGTGTTCTCACAGTTACTCTCAATGTTATCATAGTTACTCTCAGTGCTATCAGAGTTACTCTTAGTGTTCTCTCAGTTACTCCTTAGTGACGTCACAGATACTCTCAGTGTTCTCCCAGTTACTCTCAGTGTTATCATAGTTACTCTCAGTGATATCAGAGTTACTCTTAGTGTTCTCTTAGTTACTCCTTAGTGTTGTCACATATACTCTCAGTGTTCTCGCAGTTACTCCCAGTGTTATCATAGTTACTCTCAGTGCTATCAGAGTTACTCTTAATGTTCTCTCAGTTACTCCTTGGTGCTGTCATAGATACTCTCAGTGTTCTCGCAGTTACTCTCAGTGTTATCATAGTTACCCTCAGTGCGTATCAGAGTTACTCTTAGTGTTCTCTCAGTTACTCCTTAGTGCTGTCACAGATACTCTCAGTGTTCTCGCAGTTACTCTCAGTGTTATCATAGTTACTCTCAGTGCGTATCAGAGTTACTCTTAGTGTTCTCTCAGTTACTCTTAGTGTTCTATCAGTTACTCTCAGTGCTATCAGAGTTACTCTCAGTGCTATTTGAGTTACTCTCAGTGTTTCTACCAGTTACTCTCGGTGCTATTAGAATTAATCTCAAGGCTATCTAAGTTACTCTTAGTGTACTTACAGTTACTCTTAGTGTTCTTACAGGTAACCTTAGTGTTCTTATAATTACTTTACGAGATCATCACTCTTCCTGTATTTTGACTTGTGTTTGGAATCTATTGTTGTGTTACCGTAGTGTTCTTATAATTACTTGGTATCTATTGTTGTGTTTGGAATCTATTGGTATAGAAAATCATACATAATATTGGGAGAAGCAAATACATCATTATGGTTCAGCTAGCAGAAGTGTTGACATCCTGAGTATTTCACAATCTGGAGTCGACTAGGAAAGTGTTTGCACCTGTATTGCTACTTGGATAGAGTGCACAACACAATTTGAGAAAGTAACTTCTTACATTAGTTAAATTATATCCAATGAATACAATTACATGTCGTCAAACAAACAATAGAATATATTCTTAACTATGGCTAGTAGTTGATGTATCCTTTTCAAACACAAAAAAATTACCCATGTAGAAGTCAATCAAGATATTGACCACCGGTACACGATGCTTGTATGGACAAACTAGAAAGGAATAGACAATCAAATACTTAGAATGCATATTGTTTTTCATATACTTTTCCAATTTGAAATATGATGGATCTACAATATTGCATTGCAAAATTCTGGAATGTTGTTTCCACAGAAATACATATACAACTTTGTAGTTCATCTAGGCAAAATAAAAAATAGTTTAAGTACAACTAGGATGAAGAACTAGTACAGCCGCTCACAACTATAGACATTACTAACACTGCTATCAGCATGAATCTCAGCAGGGACTGACATTCTCAGTGAGCCAAACAACATGAGTATATTTCATTCATTTTTGTTCAATTCCTCATGAGTTTTTCTCCCTACATAGAGAATGGATGTTGCAAATCAAACCCAGCAATCTGTAGCTATTCAATAACAACAGAGATGCCTTATCCATGGACACCAACAGTGTTCCACCCCATATTCTCATTTGTGATGACAATGGTGATGCCATATCATATGATATAGTTACATATCATATAGTTACTTTTTGTGTTCCAGTATTACTTTACATACCATACTGTTACTTATCTTTGTGTTACTCATAGTGCTCATTCAGTTACTCACAGGGTTGTCACAGTTACTCGTAGTGCTTTTTCAGTTACTCGTGTTGTTTTTGCAGTTACTCTAACTGCTATTTGAGTTACTCGTAGTACTCATTCAGTTACTCGCATTGTTGTCATAGTTACTCATAGTGTTTCACAGTTAATCGTAGGTTATTTCAATTACTCGCAGGATTTTTTAGTTGCTCGCAGGGTTTTTTTAGTTACTCACATGGTTTTTTCAGTTACTCGCAGTGTTTGTTTAGTTACTCGCAGGGTTGTGACAGTTACTCAAAGTGTTTGTTCAGTTACTTGTAGGTTTGTGACAGTTACTCGTAGTGTTTGTTCAGTTACTCAACCATTACTTGTAGTGTTCAGTTACTCGTAGGCTTGTTTCAGTTACTCGCAAGCTTTTTTCAGTTACTCGCATTGTTTGTTCAGTTACTCGTAGGGTTATGACAATTACTCGCAGTGTTTTCGCAGTTACTCTAACTGCTATTACAGTTACTCGCATTTTTTCAGTTACGTAAAATCTCAGCACCGAAAAACATAGGCGGCGGACTATAATTAAGAAAATGAGAGCACACCGAAAAATATAACGTATGTCCACTTCCACGAAGAAAAAAAATGATCACGAATTGTACTTCGTCAAATTACAGTAGTCATTTTTGTCTTTGTTGTATAATAACAGCCAATCACTACTCGAAGACAACCTTTACCAATGCCTTTTTCTTCAGTTCACTCAAACACACTACCCTTTTAGGATATAGTATACTGGGAACTCCTGTTTGATTTCACATTTGAGTCATCATAAGTGATTTTATCATTAGTGTCGATTATTTCCTTCAACTTCTTCCCAATGCCCATCTGAAGAGCTTCATTGCTAGCAGTCTTTGTCCACAATGCAAGCTTATCCTGCCTATGACGTACACTGGCAACTACACCGCATATATCATCATTCTCCTCAAACTTTTCTCCAATCAGAGCCATTAGTATTTCAAGCCACATGGACTCAAGGTCAGTCTTTCTACTGCTAGTTACAGACCACTTACCACCATTAGCACATTCAAGGTCTTCCCATTTTGGCTCCACTCCAGTCTTGAAGCAGTGAAAATCAGCATTTCCAGTCAACCTGCTCGGACGGAAGATCTGATCGTACAGACACCAAAACTCCTTGACGGTTTCAAACGTGTAAGCTTTGTGAAGGTCGGATCCCCAGGCGGCGCCCTGCTTGGTTCGGGACCGGTTGTCAAACCAGAAGGTCCACTTTCTCTCCAGCTTATGCATTTTTCCTATGCTTGGGGCCGCTAGTGCGCCTTCCTCTGTATGGCTTAGGACCTCCGCCACCTGTTCTACCGCCACATCAGACATGGTCACCGGAGGACGATTTCATCTACCCCGCACATGACAATGAGTATGTTCTTAAAGATTCTGAACTCCTCCAGATCGACCCGCCGACGGCTCCTGCTTCCGCCGCTACCGCAAGCGCCACATCTGGTTCCTCGTCCTCATTCGTCTCCGTCTGCTCCGGCTCCACCTCCTCCTGCTCTTCCATCTCCTAGGACAAATATATAGCCATCCCGATAGCACCGAAAACCCCCGCTTCTGCGCCCTCGTCGAGGCTCCGTAAGAAGCTCCCTCCGCACCGCTGGGGCTCCCTCGACCTGGGCGAGTACAAGGTGTACAAGGCCTCTAACGGCGACGCCGCAACATAGCACGGGTCCAAGGCTAATGCCGCGGACACAGCCACACAGACGGATGACCAGTACCGCCTCCGGTAGTGGCGGCACAGGGACAAGGCCTGGTCGGAGATCCCAGATCTGGAGCCACCGCCACACGCGGGAGGAGGATCGCAGATGGACCATGCCGATGGCAGCCGTTATGTCTATATTCACGATGCGAGCCACCGTGTTTTTTAGGCACGGGTAACAAAGATAAGATACCCGCCGGGTATTAAAAACAAACTCATATATATATATATATGTATGTATGTATATATATATATATATTTCATTTGGCACAACTCTCATGTTGTTATTCACTCTCATAAGGCTATTCTCTCTTTTTGAGATTTTGTTGGGTAAGGGAAAACAAGAGGAGTTTTTGCTGTTTGGGCAACTTTTTCCTTTTGCATACACGTCTCTTAGCTGTTGCGAGATTATTTTTCGAAATTTTTGGCATGGAAAGTCGTAATCTTTTGTTGTTTGGGGCTTCATTATCAGAAAGACATGACAAAACCTGCATCTCCTTAGGCACATAGAAAACAAACTGGTAAGAAGTCGTATCAGGTTTTTACTATATAGCGTTTTTGTACATATATGTGGAGACAAAATAAGCAAAAAATTTCAAAATTTTTAGCAAAATTTTTTGTATGTACACATGTTGAAGAACAAGAACAAGAAGAACAAAAAAGCTGAAGTTTGAAGAAATTTTTTTTTACCTCCCTCACTGGTACATAGAATCCCCTCCCAAACTTACTCCACAATTTGTCCCAGAGTTGTGAAGTACATAAGGTAGGGTAATGCTAACTTAGTGAGGGTTAGCTGGTGAGCACACCTTTGCCAGATAGAAGCTCCCACACATATTCTCCTCATTTGCTATGGTAATCGATGTGGTGGAGCTGGTTAGGCGTCTCTTTATTTGATATCCATTCCATGACGAAGATGCCACAGTCGTTGGCCAACAACACAGAGTGCTGAGTGAATGGCTACCAAAGAGATTTTGTACCAAAAGGCAAATGAGGGTTTAGAATTGCAAGATTCAATGAGATCGGTCATGCGCTTTTGCTGAGGAAGAAGTTCCAAAACTATTAAGCATTCCCTTAAACCAGGTAAACTTTTTAAGATACTTCCATTGTGAGCATGAACAAAAGGATTGATCATCAATATCAGTTTCTTTAAACATTCATCATCTATTGGATTAGTCTGAGAGGTCCACTTATCTCTTTCAATACTTGCAGCAGAGCAGGATTTACATACTATTCCTACTCGTTATAAAGGATATATGAATGCTTCTCTTGAGTACAAGGAATAGAATGATTTTTTTTTTCAGATTGCTTTTCTTCATCCTTTTCACTATCGTATGAACAAATATCAATGGACCTCAAGGATAAGATATATTCATCCCATAATTTATCCATTTCCTTATCATAGTCTTCTGCGGTGGTTTAGGACCATCTCCAAAAGAGAAAATCAGTGGAAGTCTTTCTCCAGTGGCTTCTGGACTGAATGTGGGTATTTTGGGTTCATCCGTCATGAAGCCACCTTCTTCATTGGGGGCATCTTCTTTCGATATAGTATCCAAAAGTGTTTTCAAGAGCTCTCTGTCTACCATAGGTCGGTTTCTTGTTCGTGTTTTAACCCTCCTAGGTCGGGCATCATCGTCATAATCTGCACGAGCCTTGCGTTTCCTTCTTGAGAGCTTTGCACTTGTTCCGGTTAAATCCTCTGAGAGAAAATATGGAGTCGTTACTTCTTCCGTCCTTGCTCTCTTCTCAGCGGTTGATGGCCCACCTGCCTCGGGATTCGGGCATTTCTGCCCGACCGTTGTTGCTTTAGCTGCGGCCTCAGTGTCGATCCTCCTATTGTGTTTGTCAACTCGAACGATGGTTTACTTTGTACGGGACATCTCTGTTATCATAAGACAAATTCATTGATCATTTAAATATTCTGATATTAGGTAGGTACAATCTTAAAGTCGATATCGGTGTTAAAACTAATTGCACGATAGGGAAAATTGGCCCGATACAAAAGCTACCCGACACCACTATATTGGGCTTTAAAACTGAACAAGATGAAGTTTGCCCGATACACCAATGTCGGGCGATACAAAGGTTTCAAGCCCATGCCCGATACGAGATACTGTGTCGTTCGTCGAAAGAAGATCTAGGAAATACAAAACTTGGATGATACACTGTGTCGGGCGATACAGTCATGTGAAATGAAGTGCCTGATAGGGTCTTTCCGATAGAAAAATGTGTCGCCCAACAACAGAAACAAGTGAGGCGACACCAAGCTGGGCGACACGATCATGGCAAGATCATTAATGATGTGTCGCACGGTACATGTGTCGGGCGATACAAGAAATCAAATAAAGTCGTCAGCACAATACGATGTGTGCGATATGAAGTTGTGTCGGGCAAGCAAGGACGATGAGGCTGTCGGACTATACCTTTGTTTTCTTAAGTTTTCTGCACGACACGAGAGCAGAAAGGTTTGCGCGAAACAGGAGCGAAGGAAATTACTTCCCGACACGTGATTAGGTGAAAAGTAAATGCAGTATCCCGACACGGTAAAACCTCCGTACTAATTATAGCAATCTCAGCTGGGGGTAAAACATGAAAATTCGGGTCGCGCGTCGGCCGATACAGGTCATTCCCGAGATGAGTAGTCATGTCCGTCTACTCAAGGGTAATTACTCCTGCTGCTTGACATGGGTGCTCATCGCTCGGGTGTGTCGTTCGACAAAGCTCATGTGATGCCCGATATACTGTTGCCCGATACGAGCGCGTTCTGTGCACCAACTGAGTTTCTTCCCAATACAAAGTCTTAAGAAAAAAGCTCTTCATGAAAAACCCAAAAACAAAGCAAAGGAAAAAGCGATTGATGGGTAAAACATCATTGGCCTAAGGTTAAGTCTTGGCCTCAGATAGTATTACTCATCAATGCTCATAAAATAGAGCGGTGGCCCACAAAATAGAAGAGTCAGCGCATGTTGTGCATGCACTGACTCGGGCCTTACTACAGTCCAAATGTTCATAGTGTTTTGCTTGCAAGAAAGTAAATAACATCCTATTCTAGGAAAAGTAAAAGCTCAGGCTGCCTCTTGAGGAGCGTTGTAGTTTGTGTCATCAGCTCCAGGTCCTTCACTTTTCGCCTTCAGCATCCTGCATATCTTGCAAATTGATCTCCGTCCTTCTTGCGAACGCTTCATCTTCATAAAACCTTTTTACCCTGTACCCTTTCACTTGAAAAACCTTGGATGGATCATCTTTATCATATAGCTCCATATTTCCGGACGGGCATATCTTTGCTACGGAGAAAGGTCTAGACCATCTCGTCTGTAGTTTTCCTGGAAAAAGACGAATAGAAGATTTAAATAATAAAACTTTGTCTCCTTCACTTACGTCCTTCCTCCTCAGGTGGGCATCATGCCACACTTTCGTCCTCTGTTTATGGATCTTTGCATTCTCGTAAGCATGCATCCTCAATTCTTCGAGTTCTTGCAACCGCAGATATCTCTTTTCTCCTACCTTGTCCAGATCAATATTCAAGAATTTTATTTCCCAAAGGGCCTTGTGTTCCAGTTCAAGGGGTAGGTTACAAGATTTTCCATAGATCAACTTGTAAGGAGTGGTTCCAATGGGCGCTTTATAGGTATTCCTGTAGGCCCAAAGTGCGTCATCTAACTTCATTGACCAATCTTTCCTCGTACGATTGACCGTGTTCTCTAGAATCTGCTTGATTTGTCTATTTCAAACCTTTACCTACCCGAAAGTTTGTGGGTGGTAGGGCATAGCGACTTTGTGTTTAACTCCATACTTTCGTAGGAACGCTTCAAACTGTGTTTCTCCAAAATGCGATCCACCGTCGCTTATTATAGTCTGAGGTACACCAAAATGAGGGAAAATTGTCTTTTCGAACAACTTGATCACTGACTTAGCGTCGCACGTTTGATTCGCAACATCTTCTACCCATTTTGATACATAATCCACTGCCATTAGAATGTAATGATATCCCTTTGATGGGGGGAACAAACCCGTGTAGTCGATTCCCCATACATCAAGGATTTCCACTTCGACCCAATTGGCCATGGGCATTTCATTTCTCCTCCCAATGTTTCCCGTCAATTGGCACTCTTTACAGACTTTTACATACTTTGTAGCGTCTTTGATCAAAGAGGGCCAGTAAAGCCCTGATTGCAGTACTTTGGCAGCGGTCCTTTCGCTACCCATGTGTCCTCCATAAGGGGAGGCATGACACTCTTTTACAATGTTCGGGATCTCTTCTTCAGGAATACATCTGCGATACAGGTTGTCTGTGCATCTTCTAAAAAGGAGAGGATCGTCCCATCAGTAATTCTTTACATCTGTGAAGAGTTTCTTCTTTTGGTTATAAGTTATGTCATGGGGCAGTTCTCCACAGGCGAGATATTTACAGATATCTGCAAACCAAGGTAAACTCTCTTCCTTGGTTTCAATCATCATCAAAGCTTCGTCAGCATAATTGTCATTAATAGGTGGTTCCTTCTGCCCTTCCACAATGATCCTTTATAAGTGGTTGGTGACCACATTCTCTGCACCCTTCTTATCGACTGTCTTGTGGTCGAACTCTTATAGTAACAAGGCCCACCTCAATAGCCTGGGTTTTGTATTTTTCTTATAGATGAGGTATCTTATAGCCCCATGATCTGTGTAGACTTTAACCTTTGCTCCGATGAGGTAAGATCTGAATTTATCGAAAGCCAAGACTATTGCGAGCATCTCTTTTTCTGTAGTGGTATAATTTACCTGAGCTTCTTCCAGGGTACGACTAGCGTAGCAGATCACATGGTGCTTTTTGTCCTTTTTCTGCCCCAGGACAGCTCCTACTGCATGGTCGATGGCGTCACACATAAGCTCGAATGGTAAATCCCAGTCTGGAGCTTGGAGGATGGGTGGTGCGACAAGATCATCCTTTAAAGTCTGAAAAGCAATAAGACAATCATCATAGAAATTGAATTCAACATCTTTTAATAGGAGGTTGGATAGCGGTTTCGAAATCTTTGAGAAGTCCTTTATAAATCTTCGATAGTAGCCGGTGTGCCTGAGGAAGCTCCTTACTCCCGTCACATACTTTGGTGGAGGAAGCTTGGATATGGCTTCAACCTTGCTAACATCTACCTCGATGCCACACCTTGAAACTTTGTGTCCTAGTACGATGCCGTCTTGTACCATAAAATGGCACTTCTCCCAGTTTAAAACGAAACTCTTTTCCTTACATCATTGCAAAACCAAAAAGAGTTTTTTCAGGCAGGTATCGAAGTCTTTTCCATAGACAGAAAAGTCATCCATGAAAACTTCCACGATATCCTCCAGAAAATCCGAGAACATCGATATCATGCAGCGTTGAAACGTTGCGGGAGCATTGCATAGGCCGAAAGGCATCCTCCTGAAGGCGTAGGTGCCATAGAGACAGGTAAAAGTTGTTTTCTCTTGGTCATCTAGCAAGATGGGGACGTGATAAAACCCTGAAAAACCATCCAAGAAATAGAAAAAGTCATTATGCACTAATCTTTCAAGAACTTGATCAATGAAAGGAAGCAGATAATGATCCTTTTTAGTGGCTTGGTTCAGTTTTTGTTAGTCAATGCACATCCTCCATCCTATGACGCTCCTGACTGCCACTTTATCACCTTTATCTCCTTTGACTACTGTTATACCACCTTTCTTGGGTACTATGTGGACCGGGCTCACCCAGTTACTGTCACTGATCAGGTAAATGATCCCAGCATCCCTTAATCTGATTACTTCTTTCTTCACCACTTCTTTCAACATTTGATTCAATTTACTCTGTGGTTGAGCCAGAGGCTTAGCAGACTCTTCCAGATTGATGCGATGCATACACAATGCAGGGCTAAGGCCTTTGATATCTTCTACCGAGTAGCTTATAGCCTGCCTGTGGAGTCTCAACTCCTCAAGAAGTTTGTCCAATTGGTCCTTTGTAAGATGGGCATTGACGATGACATGATTCCTCTCCTCTCGATCTAGGAATTCATACTTCAATCCTTCTGGTAACTGCTTCAACTCAGGCATGGCCTTGGGTGACTTCTCTTCCGGCACTTCCTTAAGAGAGGCAAACTTAACTGTTTCTACTACATCTTCCTCGTCGTTCAGGTCTTCATCAGACTGGTTAAGATAGTTGAGAAACTCGATAACTTCTGGGTTTTCAGAATCAGAATCTTGATTTCTTATTTCTCTTATAAGAGGGTCTACCATGAGGATGTCTTCTTCTACCTCTTTGCAGAATTGGTTGTAGCTTTCCGCAAAGAAAGCATACTCAAACAGGGATGGTCCTTTCATCGCATCCTTTACCTTGAAGTATAAGTGGTCGTTTCCGACCCTTAGAGTGATTATTCTCTCAACAACATCGATCAACACCCAGTCTGTAGCCAGGAAAGGACGTCCAAAGATGATAGGACAGCCAGGGTCCTCTACAGTATCAATGACAACAATATCACAGGGAATGAAGAAACTTCCTACCTGGATAGGTACATCTTCAACAACGCCAACATGCCTTTTAAAGGTATGATATGCTAATTCAATCCTCATATAGGTCTTGACCATATCAGTCAGACCTAATCGCTATGCGAGGCTTTGGGGCATAAGGCTGATGCTAGCCCCTAAGTCGGCAAGACCTTTTTGTTCGACATTATCTCCAATGGCGAATGGAATGGTCAAAGCCCTTGGGTCTTTCTTTTTGTGGGACAAATATGATTTGACAAAAGTAGAGGACATACTTTCTAGGTGCACTATTTCGATTCTTCCTCCTCTTTTCTTCTTAGTAATCAAATCTTTGAAAAACTTAGCATAAGTAGGCATCTCTTATAAGGCGTCCAAAAAAGGTACTTCGAGATGAAGTTTCTTTATTGATTCCATGAACTTCTCGTGGCGCTTCTTAAGGTGTGCCTTTATCAACTTGTAAGGAAAAGGCAACTTGGCAGAGTAGGGGCTTCTCTTACCAGATAACTCCTCAAGGGATCTTGGTTCAGGTTCTCTGTCAAGAGCTTGTTCATTGACTTCTTCTGGGGATTATCAGCCGCAATCCTCGGTTTAGGTTCCTCTGATCTGGCTTCTTCATGACGTTCCACTGTCCTTTCGGATCTCAGCACTGCCACTTTGGTAGATTCAATGTTGGAGTGTATCTTACCCGAGGGATTTTTTATCAATTCGGCCATCTGGGCCAACTGCTGATCAATTTGGCATCGATGTGTCTACATGTCCACCATATGGACCTGCATTGTGTTTATAACTCCAGAATTTGAAAGTGCGCCTTGCGCTAGATGGTTATTGATGGTATCTTGTCTTTCTACAAAATCGAACAACTGGCCAACCAAGTCTGGTTGGTTCGAAACCTTATCTTGACCTTGCTCCTTGGCTTGACTTTGACCTTGACTGGTGTTTTCCGCTTGGCGACCTTGGTACTTTCCTTGTCTTTAGAAATTTGCCTTGTTTGACTGGAAAGAAGTAGTTCTGGTGAATTGACCTTGTCCCCCCTTTTCTCAAAACTTTGGGGTTGCTTGGTGGGGTTACACATCTGGTGCGAATTTTCGACAACATCCTTATTGCCATAGTTGAAATCAGGATGATCTGGCCTCTTGAAATTGACAAAGGAGACGTTCTCAGTCTCTTCAGCCTCGGATTCACTTTCGCTCGACTCGTCAGGTCAAGTGTAGATACAATTATCTACCCCGTGTCCACCTTCTCCACATGTGACACATTTCATGACCTTTTCAACTTGTTTCTTCCCCTTTCCACTTGATTCTTTCAACTGTTTGACATCAGTGGCTATTCTATGGATCTGAGAGGTGATAGTTGCCAAAGCGTTGGATTCAATTGAAGGTCCTTCACTAGCCTTCTTAGCATGTCCCCTGTCTGATCTATCGTAGTCGGTGTCGACTTGTAACTCGACCATGTTCTTGATGGTCTTTTCGGATCTGCTAGGCTTCTTCCCCAGAAAGTCACTACCTGCTGCTGCATTCAGTGAAACTCTTTCCTCAGGGGTTAGACCGTTGTAGAAGGTAGTTATCAGAAAACCTTTCTTATATTTGTGATGAGGGCAGCCCCTCTGATATTCTTGATATCGCTCCCAGGCATCGTGTAGATTCTCGTTCGGCTTTTGCATGAAAGATGTGATCCTCTATCTATTCTGGGGAGTCTTCTCTGTAGGATAAAACTTATTTACAAATGCTTCTACCAGCGCACTCCATCCGTTAAGAGCTTGATGTGGTAGCCCCAGGTACCAGGATAGAGCCTTATCTTCTAAAGAAAAGATGAAACCCTTACAATAACTCACCTCCTGTGGGACTCCCCGCATCTTAATCATATCATAGATATTCTTGAAGGCATCTAGATGGTGATAGGGATCATCATTCTTCAAACTCCCTCTAAGGCTCTTGTTCTGGATCATAGAGATGACAGATGGTTTTAGCTCAAATTTTATGACATTGAACATTGGGATGACAACAGGACACCTTGAGTTGTTGGCTTTTGTAGCAGCCAACTCTCTGAGGGTCTTTTCTTCCTCGCTAGAGTCTTCACTGTCTCCCTGGCTCTGCTCCTGGTTAAGTTGATTTCTTCTCCATCTTCGGTGATGACTACGTCTCTCATGGCGATGGTCATCCTCAAATTGTTCTTCTTTAGGATCTTCATGTTGAGGGTTGTCATCATAACGATCATTGTCTTCAGGCGGAGGCGAGTGAGGTCTAACTCTCGCGTGTCACTCACCTTATGAAAGAGGTGGTTCAATGTGAGGTGGCATATCTGGTGATGTTGGTGCTCAATTGAGCAGAACGCCTTCCTTCTGAGTACATGAATAGCATGAAAAATCAAGTTAGAAAGCTTGCATTAATAATATGAACTACTCATTTTAGGCTTTAATAAAATAAAATAAAATAAAAAGAAGAGAGTGATGTCAAGCTTTTTTCTAAGCTTGAGGCACTGGAGTGTAGTTAGTGGATTCGGATTCGTCAACAGTACCCTTTTGCCTTGTCCCCGAAAACGGTGTCAAAAAGTTCACCGGCCTAAATCGCACGTCCAAAAAGGGGAGCGGATTTGAAGTAGTCGGACTTTTAAATTTATAACCCAAAACCTTCTAGGCCCCCACAACTTTATTACGGTGTCGAAGTAGATATACGGGTTGAACACATGGACAAGGGTGGTAGTGTTTGGAACGCGGAATCGACACATTACACTCCGGTATGGGTAAGGAGATGATAAAGTTCCCCAAGGGAACAACAAGATAAGATCGATAAAATAAAAGAAAACTATCTCCAACTGGAGCTACGAGGAAAATTAAAGTTTTTTATAGTCTTATTAGTTTTTAGGGTTTTCACGCAACGAAAACAGAGAGGATAATACTATTGCTTTTGTAAGGAACTAAGGAGAAAGCTTTGGTAAAACAAGCGGCACCAGAAACATCTTGTACCCCTTCTCTCGAAGTAGGTACCTCTAACTAAGCATCAACACCTCTCTCGAGGTTGCTGCTCTTAAGTTAGGGTGGAAAGGTTACTAAAGCAACTCCGATCCTGGGCACTCTCGTACTCCCGTAACGGACCAAACACTAGAGCCACAACACCTCTCTCGAGGCTGCTGCAACAGGAAAACACGATTCGGTAGCTAGTCGAAACGTGATCCAAGCGTACAAGCTAGAGCTCAGATGCTAAAAAAAACAATCATCCAACAAAAGGGACCAAACATAAAGCAGCAGATAATTAAAACTCTTCTATTTCCATTAGCATAAAAGGGGTCTGGTTACATTGCATAAGTAAAGAAAGTAAATGACTGAAATAAGTAAAGATAAATGTCGCCTTCTTGATTTATAAGGGTGATAGGCAGAAGCACATCCCCAAGATTCCTCCAGTCCAATAGAGGCGGGAGCCTTGCCTGATACGCCCGTGTAGGGCGGGAAACCCTCTCGGGCGACACACTCATGACGGGCGGACGTATCATGCGAGGCTCTCATGCCCGATACGATTGTGTTGGGCGACACCCTCTTAGGCGACACGCCGTAACTAGTGACTCGTATCCGGATTGGTATCGTGTCGGGCTAGAGTTTTGCTTAGGGTATCGGGTACTCATATCGGTGTCCTTGTTGGCCGATATCGGTCTACGGCGGTGCCCGGGGCCGATCCTAAGTTAACCATTCCCTCCCTTTCGGGTGGGGAAATGCTCACCTAGTATCTCCCAGTACACCTCTGAGGGAGACACGCTAGCTTCAGATGCTTTCCCGAGTTGGCTTTCGAAGGGTTCCAACCCATCCCATCGGAGTCCTGTAGCTGCTATTTATAGGCAGCAGTTGGGAGAAATTGTGGTTCTCCCGATGCCACGTGTCCATCATCATCTCTATCATCTCGGATTCGGGGATGTCTAATATGCGTATTGCCCAACACAAGGATGTCAGGCTGGGAGCGTGTCGGTCATCGTGACTAGTGGCGTCTGCCGGTGGGTGGCTTGTATCACCCGATATGCTTGAGCAGTCATGGCGATATATGGCTCCCTGTCGGGTAAATGGTGTGTCGCTCGTCCGCTCCTTCTTGCGCGGAACCCTCATGTCGCACGGTAGAGTATCGTGCTACCCACGTCGGGAAGCGAGCGTATCGGCCAGCTGGTTGGTAAGAAGGCCGATGCAGGTTGAACACGTTCGTGGGCCGGGACGAGCCTTTTTGTTGATAAATGAGTCGAAAAGTGGGGAAAACTCTACAAAAGATGATAGAATTGAGTTAAGAGCGTAGCGTGCCTATTTATTCAAAAACATGACAAAAAGGAGAGGAAAATAGTTTAAAAGGGCAGATTTGATAATGAAATAAGGGCCAAAAACATCACAAAATTTGGTGTTATCAGTCCCGAACCAAACCAACACACATGGAACAACTTTCCCAGTAGTTGACAAAAATTCTGATATGCCCTAAGGAAGGGCTACACAGTAGTACGATACCAAGGGCAGACATGTAACATGACCCCTGCAGTTCATCAAATAGGAGCAAGGCAGCATGCATTTTGCGAAGATCAATGGCTGACGTCTCAGAAGATACCAGAAATCTAAAACTCAATCTTGTTATCCCTCGACCAAAACCATTGGTCCCTATAGCTTCTCCATTATCATCTAAACACGAAAAGCCAAACTTTGGGCATTGAAAAACATGAAGTTTATAATCTCTCCTCCATTAAAGGCAAGATGGAGGTGAAACTTAGAAACTAGATTTCTTAATATCAACCCCCAATCTGGACATTGGTACCAACTCGCCATGACCCAGTAAGGCAAAACTGATGCATTCATGGAAAACAAAGGACTTAAGCATCAATATTGCTCACAAAACCAACACCAAGAGAAAGAAGGAGGAAAAGTGGAAAAATAGAAGTTAGCTTGGCTCTAAGAAAAATGAGACCTTGAAGAGCCCCATGATGACACCATAAGGGTCTTTCCATAAGCAAAGACACTCCCAGAAGCCTAGAACCCCAAGATGGTCTTGGGATTGACAAGGATGGTATGTAGAGATCGAATATGTGGTGAAAAGTGATAAGAGGGCAAGTTCATCATGGGACTCGTTCCATGGATGCAAGAGTGGGGGAATCAATATGTCAAGTAGGGGCAAAGTGGGAAATGCGGTGAAAAAAGTAGCTAGGTTTGGTTAGTAGCACGGCCGTGGTGGTTCACCACAACCGTGGTGGGTAGGGGTGAGCACAGTCATGGTAGTTAACCATGGGTCGTGTCAATTAAAATGTCAAATCATAGATTGATGGTCATTTTTGTACTAAAATTGGCACGGCCGTGGTGGTCACCACAGCCGGGGGTATGGGTAGAATAATCTTGCTGGGTAGCACCGCCGTGGTGAGAAAGGTGATGGTGGTCGTGGTACATTGCCATGCCATTCTTCAGTTATGTAGCACGGTCGTGCTAGGTTGCACGACTGTGGTTTCTGTCCCTTGCATCTCTATTCTTTGATGCACGACCATGGTGTTGTCTGCTGCTGCACTTGGGCTTGATTTCTCATATTTCCTTGGACATCTTTGCTTCTATGGGTCTTTGGCCACTACGGGTAGGTTGAGGGAGCATCAGACTTCACTTTGGGCCTCTACAAGGGTAGAGAAACCCTAGGATCACTCCTTCTCTCTCTTCCATCAAATGTGGTCCAAATGCCTAAAAAACATGCAAATAATGTCCATAAGTGTATTTTACACAAATATGCATATTGAGTTAAATAACATGTAATCTAATAGGTATAGATTTGATTGAAATGCAAAATGATACAAGATGAAGCCCTAAAATATGGCTTAATCAGTAGGTCCGAGCGAGGTGTGACTGACACCACAGGGGTGGATCTAACCCCCTCTAGCGATGGAGGTGAGCACACATGTCGACGGGCCGAGCCGCACGGGTGAAATAATGCAGAGCAGCAGTTGGCAGTAAGGAGCATCACACATACATGGGTGAGCAGCCAAGCCAGCTCAAGCATGACCAGGGGTCATTGGATGAGCCACTTGTGGGTCAATAGTACCTAGTCTTCACACGCAACGACGCCGAGGGGCCCGGTCCATGGGGGACACACGCGAGAGGAAGAATGCCTTGACGCGGTCTTCGGATGAAGGATCGATGGTGCAGATCATGCATATGATTGGTAGCACCCCCTACCCTCTTGGGATTAGAGAGGCATTCTCTCCCCACTCCCATGCCTGTGGTGGAGGCCGAACACCCAGGAGGGTGGTAAATCCCCCCACCCTCTTCGATGTATAGTTCTTGATGTAAATGTTCAAAAATGCATAACTTGCTCATCCTAAGTCCAAAATAAATGGACCTATATATCAAATTTATCCTTTAAAAAAGATCTACAACTTGAGAATGGTTTCATAGCTTGAATATTCTCCCACTTTCTCTTCTTTGTAAAAATATATTCTTTGGCTATTTTTGACTACATCTAGTGCATGCTATTGATAAAAACTTGAACATTTAGTGCACTTTTACCCTCTTACTCATCTGATCAGAAACTTGTGCACTTTTAGTTGTATAAGGGGTCTTGGTCACTCTATTACTCATGAATGACTTTTGATGCACATATATGATTAGTTTTGGGGACTAGAGATGATTCTTGCCCAAAGTGCTAAACTTGCCCCGCTAATGACACCAAATACTTGATCAACCTTAAAATAGTAATTCTTGTCTCTCCTTGAATTAAAATCATCCATTTACATATTTCTTGCTATGATTGATTCATTGGACAACTAGTGCAAGTATATATCCATCTATGTGAATGCTAGGTTAGAAATTGAACAAATTATGGGTTTGACCTAATATGTGTACCCAACTCTATTAGAACTAAAAAAATTCTTATGATATTATATAACCTTAATTCCTAAGTTCTACCCTTTTATGCTATGGTGGTAATTATGACACTAGATACATCCATAATGACATAATGTATCCTAAAAGGGCTTGTTTGTCTCCCTTGTGCCCCAATCGTGATGTAATTTATTTGTTATTCTCTCCCCTCTCAACCATTTTTGTTTCTCTTATTCTTGACCCATTTGATGAGGATGCCCCACTTATCTCATATGAAGGACCCTAATAATAAATATAATACATGTGGGATATTGAATGAATGTGGGTATGTTGATACCAATGTTGAATTATTATGCCTAGACTTTGGGGCATCCACCAATATCAAGACATGATTCTTATGTCCACACCTTCATAATTTATATCATGCTTGATGCTTGAATCCCTTGTCTTATTTGGATCATGAACTTGTATGTCCTATTATGAGTCTTTGACCCTATAATGTGCATTAGTGACTCCATCCTTGAAAATGCTCATATGATTTAATGAAAACATCGAAATAACATGCAACTTGAACCCCACCTTCGTGATGACCTCTAAATCAGTAAAAGATCATATAATGCATGAATAAAAAATATTGATCCTAACTTGGCCAAAAACCCTAAAATGAATTTAGTTAGGGTTAATGATGAGAATCTAATGCATGTACATAATTTTGTTCTTAATCAGGTGTGGCTTGTTGCTAGATGGTCAAAGATAGGTTATGAAATCTCTAAAATTAGGTACAAGCTTTAAATAAGTATATGACTGATGCTTTCTTGCTTGAAATGTGATATATACGTATGCTTTCTTACTTTATCAAATATTTCCATATAGTGTTCTAGTATGTACTTGATGATTATCTCTTATCGTTGTTTTGCAACTTGAAATCATAATATAAAAACTCCATTATACAAACCTCATACACCTGCCTAAAGTTTTGGAGTAAGAACATATGGATGGGTCTCCTACTTGAGTTATCAAGATAAGGCACATAATTGATAAAAGGGTTAGCTAATCTTGAGTACCCTCCTAAACTCTTCTAGTGAGAAGTTGTCCATAAAAGGCCTTACAAATGCATGATATTGATGAATGCATAAAATGATGGTATAATTTGAGTGAAATGACATAAAACATGGGTTCTTATTTTTCTAAATATTTAACTTATTTATTTTCTTATTCATTACTTCTGCAAATATTTTCAAATTATACAAAGATTATGTATATGTATCTTTTATCCCTGTACTCAACACCTCATGTGCTTGACCCACCTTGTTTCATATATTATAGGTTCAGAGTTGGTTAGTAATTGATGGGCTTGATGAGATATGTTAGGCGTCCTTGTTGTAGATCCCTAGTATCAATGAGAAGACTAGTAAAGTTGTACTCTTGAACATGTATTTGAAAGCTTGTAATAAACAATTTTTCTGAATAATACTTGTTGAGTGTTGATATATGAATGGTGCTTTTATCTTGTTATCTATTCATGTATGCTAAGCTTTACGCTTCTGCATCCACACTTTGTTATTACCTTGCTAGGGATGGACGCATAGGTCCTATTTCCATTGACTTTATAGTCATTTGGAGCTAGGAGTTGGGTAACAAACGGTTCTACAACAGATGGTACTAGAGCATGAACAATAACTACACCAACATTACTCAAATGAAACACAAACCAAACTCACCTTACATCTGACTTAGCATCTAGGTTAGAACTAGATGTTCTAGAACTCGATGTATACTTATGTAGTCCATAAAGTCCTTCTTTTCTCCTTCTTCTGCCATGTAGTATGGGATGTAGGTTCAGGAGGGAGAGAAAAAGGAGTTCTTACTACAATCATAGACATATCTTTGTTGATGTACTCAGGATAGCTACACAGGTGTGCAACATGTTCTTACTAGTTCTCTAGGTGTCATGGTACTAGAGTTCCTAATGAGTGTGGTAACTCATTTTGGTTTTGGTTTTATTTGAATGGAGTATGGTGGGTTTCTTCTCCTATTTCAATGTTGGAGAAAACCTATTTCAAGTATTAGTATATGCACTTATGAAAATGTTACCACACGCAGAAAGGTAGTGAGTGTCCATGTGACCTTAGAGAAAGATATGTAACATTCCTTCTATATGAGAGTGTTTGGATGCTAGTTGTAGTCTCTAGAGTTATCTAGAGTCATGATAAAGGTTAGGCTAGTAAGTAGCCTAGATGACCAATGATGATGATGATGATGATGATGATGATGATGATGACATGATGATGGTGATGGTTATGGTGATGGTGATGGTGATGGTGATGGTGATGGTGATGGTGATGGTGATGGTGATGGTGATGGTGATGGTGATGGTGATGGTGATGGTGATGGTGATGTGATGGTGATGGTGATGGTGATGATGATGATGGTGGTGGTGGTGGTGGTGGTGATGATGGTGATGACGATGACGATGACGATGGCAATGATGATGATGATGATGATGATGATGATGACGATGACGATGACGATGATAATGACGATGACGACGATGATGATGATGATGCTGATTATGATGACGATGATGATGATGATGATGATGATGATGATGTGATTGTAATGGTAATGGTGCTTGTGATTGTTATGGTGATGGTGATGGTGATGGTGATGGTGATGGTGATGGTGATGGTGATGGTGATGGTGATGGTGGTGGTGGTGGTGGTGGTCGTTGTGGTGGTGATGATGATGATGATGATGATGATGATGATGATGATGATGCTGATGTTGATGCTGATGTTGATGGTGTTACTAGATTGCCTAATGAGTGTGGTAACTCATTTTGGTTTCATTTTATTCGAATAGAGTATGGTGGGTTTCGTCACCTATTTTAGTGTTGGAGAAAACCTATTTCAAGTATTAGTATATGCACATATGAAAATGTTACCACACGCAAAAAGGCAGTGAGTGTCCATGTGACCTTAGAGAAAGATATGTAACATCAAGTCTATATGAGAGTGTTTGGATGCTGGTTGTAGTCTCTATAGTTGTCTAGAGTCATGATAAAGGTTAGGCTACTAAGTAGTCTAGATGACCGATGATGATGATGATGATGAGATGATGATGATGTTGTTGATGGTGATGGCGATGGTGATGATGATGGTGATGGTGATGATGATGATGATGATGATGGTGATTATGATGATGATGATGATGATGATGATGATGAGGGTGGTAGTGGTGGTGGTGGTGGTTATGATGATGGTGATGGTTATGACGATGATGACGACGATGACGATGACGATGACGATGACGACGATGACGACGATGATGATGATGGTGGTGGTGGTGGTGGTGATGATGATGGTGGTAGTGGTTGTGATGGTGATGGTGATGGTGGTGATGGTGATGATGATGGTGATAATGATGGTGGTGGTGGTGATGATGAAGATGGTGGTGGTGATGGTGATGTTGATGTTGATGTTGATGTTGATGGCGATGGTGATGGGGATGGCGATGGCGATGATGATGATGATGATGATGATGATGATGATGATGATGATGATGATGATGATGATGATGATGTGATATTATGAGATGTTCAAGATGATGATGATGATGATGATAATGATGATGATGATGATGATGATGATGATGTGATATTATCATATGTTCAAGATATCCAAGTTACGTTTGATGATATGATATGAGTTTGACCATGCAACCCTAGCTAAACCTAGCACCTTCTACAATACGTGTGACTTGGTTGATGTGCTAAACATAGACAATGGGTTGACATGATTTCTTGTAATACTCTTGTATATGATATGATACAATATGTGATATATGGTCTAAGACTGATATGGGCCTCAATCTCTTTACAAAGGAGTACCTCTAGCATGGGATATATGAAAAGGGTGATCTCTTGATATGAGAAATCCGCCACAGGAGAAGGTTAGAGTACCTAACCTCCAAAATTATGAAAAGTTGGAAAATATGCACGATCAAATACATGACGATGAGTCCCTGTCTAGAATAATCCTAAGTATATGAGTTGAGCACCCTAGTTTGTGGTCCCTTGAAA
Organism: Alisma plantago-aquatica; assembly: GCA_963693085.1. Lineage (NCBI taxonomy): Eukaryota > Viridiplantae > Streptophyta > Magnoliopsida > Alismatales > Alismataceae > Alisma > Alisma plantago-aquatica. Next base: position 857,572 of record OY856415.1, on the reverse strand, counting down.
ATGTTAAACCCTAGACTTCCTATGAAAATATCTAACCCTCGAGGAAGAGGCATTCAATATATGATGTTTTACTATATATAGGTGAGGGAGATGTCCCAAGACCCTAAGATAACGTACATGACATGTGATCTCCATGATAAGCCTCACGCTCAGGTTAGTGGTTTGATGTAAACGAATCTAGGGGTTGCTCTCGTTTGGAATGTTGGGTAAAAGTTTGGTACAGGTAGATGTTGATGGTTAGCATACTTTCCTAGACATAGATAGGTCTTCTCTTTGGTGTCTTAAGCTTTTGGAGCTCCTTTTTGATACAAGTGAGATAATTTTGAAACATCGACATCAATGATAATGTTGTCCTTGAATAATGTATGACCCCTAAAATAATCTCACTTATGATAAACTTGAATATGTATGATAAGACACTCTCATAATCTAGACCCAATATGAAGAGATACCATACATGAAGGATGTAGTTTTGAAGTCATGAACTTGACATGATGATGTCTAGAGATCTTAGCTTGAATAATCAGGGTTAACATGATTAATTTCATACCTAAAAATCAAAATGATTATCATGATATGATGATTCTCTTGGGGTCCTAGATTGAATAACATGATAAATAACTACTTAACTTTAAACCTAAAGAGTATATAGAACACTATTATTGATGACTGGTGTAACTTGGGGGAAAACTAAAACATGCTGGGAGTCTAGTATAATGATGAAATACATGATAATGAATGCCTCATCCAAAATCATGATGATGAATATGTTCTTTGGATAAATCAATAGCATAGTTTTGATAACACGCCATGAGCTTGTATGAATTTATGAATGAAGCCCTAATGTAGGGATACTAAGGAATGTGGAAACCCTAATGCCATAATGATGTTATAATATAATAAAAATCCAAGTGGCATGGATAATTGGGATGAGTGCACCCTTGATGATAATAACCTAAGTATGCACCCCATGATGAGGAATGTCGTAACACTAATCCTTGGTTACTGAGATGCGATGACTACAAACTTTGACCTTTGACTAATAGCTTGGAAAAATTTTGAGGACGAAATTTATTTTAAGGAGGGAAGGATGTGACAACCTAATTTTTCCCACTCCTCCATCATACCCCTTTTCTTACTATATGTGGCCCATATTCACTCAATTAAGTTAAATACCATAGTATGAATAGGTTGATGCTCTAATTGGGTGACATCAATGCTCAATTTCACTATATGTAACATTAATTTTCCTTTTTGAGCTATGTTGAACACTTTAATATGTGACCATCTTGTAAAATATTTGGAACCCCATCAATGTTTTTACCTTGTTTCTTGATATATTATATGTTGTAGAGAACTCAATTCTGAATCCAATGCCGTAATTGCTTCAATCTGATCTCTAGAACCCAAGTTATGACTTTATGAAGTTTGGCTTAAACAACACTTTATTTAATCAATTTATGTGGCTTTTGAACCATATTGGGCCCAAACTTAAACATGTGGCCAAGCAACCACCAAGGCTGGTCCCAAACCCAAATGTGCATACTTTCTTGTCCATTGGTTCATGGATCTGTGAGATCCAAGGATTGGGGAATCATCTCCCCCTTCAATGTACGAGATTTCGGTGCAAGCTACGCTGGCCGCCACCTACCGTGCCAAGCTCCACCAATCGGCGTATGTTCTCAGTCTTTTTTCCCTAATAAAACCACAAAACCCCTCGTCTCTACCCACCTCTTTCTTTTCCCCATGTTTGCCCCCTTGTTTTCAAGCTCTAGTACTGTTACAGCCCCAATTTTTGGGTTCAATTGGTGAGAAATGTAATTTCTCATATTAAAGATAATCAAACAAATAATGATATAATTTGTTTTGAAGACATGGATTTCGTTTACAATAGCCTTGATAATTGTTTTGTGGGCTTTATTGGCTATTCGGCCCAAATAACAAGAAAATTCAATTAGTAAATTAATAATTGAATATTTGAGAAAAGAAAAATGTGGAAACTTCTAGAAGGCAAATCCAGAGAGGGATTTCGTGCCTCTTGGGTTCCTTGGGTTCTAAGGAGTCCAAAGTTTCAAAAAGAAAGCAATAAGAAAAGAAAATATTAATTAAGTATTTCTTTAGTAAGAAAGAAATTGAAATTAATGTTAAAATGTTGGAAATAAGTAGAAAAAGGTATAATTGGGTTATCCTTTAGGGTATTTCGTATCCCAAGGATTCCTAATGTTAAAAGGAATACCAATGAGGAAAATAAAAGAGAAATAAAGAGAAATCTTCAAAAGGAAATATTTTAATAAGAATAAAACAAGATAATGAGGAATAATGCATTTAGATGCATCTAGAAGGATAATAAATATCCTTGGAAAAGAATTTCGAAACAATGGAGTGTCTTGGGATCCAAGGAGTCCCGATAAAGAGGAAAGGAAGAGAAAATACAAGAATTGCAAAATAAAAGGATAATGTGATACATTATTAATCAATTTTGTGTTGTTTTCAAAAGGTGGTATCTTCTATTAAAAGAAAACATGATTTTGTGACAAAAAACTAAAAGGAAAGAATAAAGAGAGTAAGAATTTTCGTATTCCAAAAATATTCAAGAAATAAGGTATATCAAAGAGATGTGTAGTAGAGAGAGAAAGAGGAATTTGCTTGGTAATGAAGAAATCAAATTCCTTTTGGAAAGGGGTTGTGTTTCTTCATGGGCAAGCCATACTGGGGCTTCTTTACCCTCCCTATATAAGGGGAAGATTGTGTACAAAGCCCATAAGATCCCATACCTTTCTTTATCCTCTTCTTCCACGATTTCTTACAAAAACCCTAACCAAGAAAGTATAGGGCGGTTTCGGGGGCTGTAGCAGTTGCTGCGCAATCTTGGTGGAAGCACGAAGCAACCCTGAAGATCCGGGGTGGTCTGCCACCTTTACCTTGCTTCCATTTCTGCTCACATCATCCAGCGAACCTATAGGCTTGTGCCGCAGTGGGCGCAGCCGTCGGCCTGATACCGACCTCCTCGGCTGCAGCTACAGACCCCCGCAGGTGCGGCGGAGGTCGGCAGAGACCAAGGGAATCGAAGTTGGCGCTCTAGGGGTGCGGGGGAGGTGAGGAAGAGACCTCTCGCACTGCTACAGCCGGCCGCAGAGTAGGGTTCACGAGGTTGAGGGTGACCCAGGCGGGTTGGACAGTTATGCCCCTCCGGTCATTGAAGAGTCGGCCACTTAAGGAGGTGTGTTTGCGTCTTTTGGTTATGTTTCCAATTTCAACGCCTAAGCTGCATGGAAGGAGGCGACGTGACAACGTTTGATTGGCTCCAATAAGTAATTTAGTGCAAAAATGATATCTTGCTATTCGTAACTCCGACAACAAAAAATAATATATGTATTTTGCTCAAAAAAACGAGAGGTATCCAATAAAAATGGTATTAAAGATAGATTCCGTTCCTAAATGCAAAAGTACTATAAGTTAATGAAAAATGCATTAAAGTTAAGTTAAAAACCCTATTTGTGATTAAAGGTTGATCTAGAATGCTTAATGGGTTAATTGAAGTGTTAATAACCTGTTGAATGATAATGTTAGATTCGAACCTGATTTGGATGTAGAATTGCATGTTTTAGGGTTTTGCCTCTTATGAGAATGATCAAATAATTTAGAAACCCTAACTTAGGGTAAAGGAGGATAAAATCATATTTAATTGGAAAATTGTGAAAATATGATTGTTAAATGTTGGTTCTAAGTTATTTTGATATGAATGTCCTTAATTCTGGATAAATACCCTAAATGTAGTAATTAGGGTCTTTTCATGAATAAAAGGTAGAATTGATGGGAAAATGAGTTCATATGTTAATTAGACCCTAATGAACTTTGAATTAATGATAAATGTGTATAATGATCTTGTCATGGATTAAAGGGATAAAAATAGTAGCTTTAATGAAAAAGAAGCTTAATTGATGATTAATGTGCCATTAATATGGATATAGGGTTATATGTTGTTAACATAACCTTAATGTTGAAGAATAGATGAGATAATTAGGGTTTATGAGTAATGGCATAAAATCGGGGTTTAATATGGTAAAAGATGAAGGGAAACCCTAATTGCAAAATGAAACCCTAAATCGGATACAGAAACCCTAGAAAGTGAATCCAAGTTAATAAGTAGGTTCTTGATAAAGAGTGTAATAAATCGAGTACATATTCTTTTCAGGAATAATGTGATTGTTGAATTACTTGGATTGCATGCTTGGTTGGATTTTCTTAATGCTTCTGAAATCATCAAATTAGGTATGTGGTTACGCTTATGAATATCTCGAGTTAGTTTTCCGAGATTTACCGAAGTTTTCATTGATGTCATGAATTAACTGTTGGATGATTTTAATTCATGCAAACTAATGTGGATATGACTATCACATAAGATATGTGCCTACTAGCTCAGATCCTGGTCCCCTCTATGGCTTAATAGTTGACCTAGTAAATGGCTGCCAATGGGGTAGGTCCATCAGGTCATTAGATGACTTAGTAAATGGCTACCAATGGGGTAGGATCATCAAGTCATCATGAGTTAGATATTGGGCTACCTTCGGGTAGTGCCATGCAACTCTATTACCCTAGGTATTGGCTACCTGTAAGGTAGGTCCATGGGGGTACGAAGCTACCTAAAGAGAGGTAGAATACAAGGGATAACACAGAGTTAGGGGATAGGTAAGGATTGAGTAGTATAGCTTAAAACGTAATCTTGGTTGTTAAATGATTAATTGAATGATTACGTTATTACCATATTTGCATGATTATTGTTTCCCTCACATACCAGCTTCGGCTGACCGACGTTTTGTTTGTCGGCGTTTTAGGTACAATGAAAAGAACAAATAGTAAAGTGGCATATGTGGAATTAAATGAGAAGTAACGTGCATAGGAGGATTAGTTAGATTAGTATCTTCATGGATAGAAGTTTAGAAATCCCAGATTTTAGAAGGGAAACAAAGTTTTATTTTATACCAATTTTCAGTTTAGTTGGTAAAGTTTATTAATTGTTATTGATTATTTGTTGAACCTTTGATCCTGTTAGTTGAATAACGGATCTGACCTTCGGGTCTCCCTTAATTGGGGGTTACTGGGAGACGGGGTCGTTACAAGTACCCTCCTTCACTTCATCACTAACCTCTAGAAATCCTAGCACCTCCTACACCGCTACCATGGCAGGAATCTTGGGTGCCGCCAACTAGAGTCCCCTCGACCCTAGGCAAGGGGTGAGGTAGCACCACAGGTCTGAGGGAGGTGCGACCGACACCATAGGGGCGGATCTGACACCCTCCAGCAGTAGAGGTAAGCATGCACACTTACGGGCCAAGCTGCACGGGTACAACGTTGCAGAGCAGTAGTCGCAGGTAAGGAGCACCACACAATCGCGGGTGAGTGGCCAAGCCAGCTCGAGCATGACCAGGGGTTTTCACGTGGGCCAGTAGCGGGTCAACAATACCCACTCTCTACACATCATGTAACCAAGGGGCCCAGTCCATGGGGTGCACACGCAAAAGGAAGAACGCCCCGACGTGGATGTCGAATGAAGGATCGATGGCCCAGATCGTGTATATGATTGGTAGCACGCCCTACCCTCTTAGCTGTATAGCTCTTGATGCAAATGTTCAAAAATACGTAACTTGCTTATCTTAAGGCCAAAATATATGAATCTATATATCAAATTGATCCTTTCAAAAACGATCTACAACTTGATAATGGTTTCATAACCTAAATATGCTCTCACTTTCTCTTCTTTGCAAAAAGACAATCTTTGACTATGTTTGACAACATCTAGTGCATGTTATTGATAAAAACTTGAACATTTAGTGCACTTTTACCCTCTTTCTCATCTCATTAGTAACTTGTGCACTTTTAGCTAAATAATGGTCTTGATCACTATATTACTCATGAATGACTCTTGATGCACATATATGACTAGTTTTTGGGACTAGAGATGATTCTTGCCCAAAGTGCCAAACTTGCCCCGCTAATGACACCAAATACTTGATCAACCTTTTTTTTGGTAGGCGAAAAACTCTGTTGCTATTAAAATTCCAAAACATTAGGTACAAAAAGACGCACCCCCTAACCCTTTGTAGGATTACAGAATGAAAACTAAAGACCAGATTAAATCGGTCTTGAACATAAGATCTCTAACCAGAACAAACTACACTCCAGATGAAGATGTCCCAGAAAATACATAAACAAGATACCAACTATCCATCAGTCTAAACATCTGAGGAGCTACACTGACACTAACGACCACCCACAAATTGTGCAGGCGCAGAAGGAAGACGAAGGACACCCAACCTCTGTCTACGCACCAAGCAAGGACGTACTTCATAATTGGAATTTATCTGTCTCAAACAACTGCAAAACGCACTGTCTATCCTGTCATACCATCATCTCGTACAAGACTCCTGATGCAGACTGATGACTAGAGCACAGTGATCCACCCAACCATCATATCTCTCCATCACACATAGCAATATGATCATTCTCTGAAAGTAGTGGTCGGAGAAGATAGGAAGGTTAAGAGAAAAACCGAACAACACCAATAGAGTCTGGTGAACTCAACAAAACAGATAGCAACAGAATCCCGATCGCAGGACGAACACCTCAGGGGTGTCCCTACTACCACTGTGCACTAATGCACATGAATGCATAGAGGCATTCCATCGAACACCTCGCAGGTGTTCCATCTCACACCTTCACATCAACAACATGATGTAGCCATCAAATGCCAGGAACAAGCGACCAAGCAGCTTGAGGTCTGGAGATCATGACAACAGCAGTCACGGCTGCTGCAACCAAGTCCTGAGAGGCTGGAGGATACAGTTTGCATAGAGGCAAACCCACGAAAACCTGAAGGGCATTCCAAACACTAGTCCAGCAGGGAGCACGCCACCATCAACAACGAAGCCTCCGAGAGCAAGCTCCTGACAGCGATTAAGAATGTCTCAAATCGTTACAGTAAAGAAACTGGGTTAACTGCCGGAGCATCAGGGGGGAAAGGAGGAGCTCAAGTTGCCCCTAAACAACCTGAGATGCCAGATTGCACAAACATCAATATGTCATTGACGAAGTGTCGTGGAGCCAGCGTCACTGACAACAGACTGCTTGGTCTCTGACTTGAGCCGCCCAGCCTCGTGGTTAAGAAGGTAGACATCGTCTACATGAGGCCCTGGACCTTCTAGCCTGCTGACGAATCAGCCATCCTCATCATCGTTGGTGACGGGGGGTGAGGCACGCCTCCGAACAGGTCGAAGCAGCCAAGCGGAAGGAACCAATTCCGCCGAATCACCAGCTACGAGAAAGGATCGACAACGAGGGAACCCAGTTCTCGTGAGCACTTTCCAACCGTCACCCTTGAACGGGAAGGAATTGATCAAATCGAACAGCCACACCTCTGACCCGGGACTGCACCTCACGCCGCAGCACAACTCAACAACTAGCTCATCCAAGGCAAGCGCCCAACGACCTCTCCCAACCCACCCAACGATGCGCTGCGATTGTCTCTACACTAACCAAAACCGCGCCGAGACTGTTGAGCAGGGGGAGGAAAGTGTCACGGCAGATGCTCCCTCCCCCCAGCAGCAGCCGCTGGGGAGGGTTCTAGTGAGAGGGGAGAAACCCTAGAGAGAGAGAGAGAGTCTGTCAGGTTTTTCATCTTGGAAAAGTAGTTCATGTCTTTCCTTGAATTAATATCAGCCCTTTATATCTTTCTTGCTATGATCGATTCATTGGACAACTAGTACATGTATATGTCCATTTATGTGAATGCTAGGTTAGAACTTGAACCAGTGATGGGTTTGACCTAATCTGTGCACCCAACTCTATTGGAGCTCAAAAATAAAAAATCTTATGATTTTCTATAACCTTAATGCCTAAGGTCTACCCTTTTATTCTATGGTGGTACTCATAACAATGGATACATCCATAATTACATAATGTATCCTAAAAGGGCTTGTTTGTCTCCCTTGTGCCCTGATCTTGATCTGATTTATTTGTTATTCTCTTCCCTCTCAACCATTTTTGTTTCTCTTATTCTTGACCCATTTGATGAGGAAGTCCCACTTAGGTCATATGAAGGACCCTAATGATCAACTCCATATATGTGGGATATTGAATGAATATGGGTATGTCGATAATATTGTTGAATTATTATGCCTAGACTTTGGGGCATCCACCAATTTGAATACATGATTCTTATCCCCATGCCTTCCTGACTTATATCATGCTTGATGCTTGAATCCCTTATGTTATATCATGACCTTGTAAGCCCTATTATGATTTTTTGATCATATAATGTGCATTAGTGACTCAACCCTTAAAAATGCTCATATGATTTGAACGGAATATCAAAATTACATGCAACTTGAACCCCACCTTTGTGATGACCTATAAATCAATAAAGATCATATAATGTACGAATAAGAAATATTGATCCTAACTTGGCCAAAAACCCTAAAATGAATCTAGTTAGGGTTAATGATGATAATCTAATGCATGTACAAAATCTTGTTCTTAATCAGGTGTGGCCTGCTGCTACATGGTCAATGATAGGTTATGAAATCTCTAAAATCAGGTACACGCTTTAAATAAGAATATGACTATGGCTTTCTTGCTTGAAATGTCATACATATGTATGCTTTCTTACTTGCTCAAATATTTCCATGTAGTATTCTAGTATGTACTTGTTGATTGTCTTGTATCGTTGTTTTGTAACTTGTAAACATAATATACAAACTCCATTATATAAACACATACACATGCCTGAAGTTTTGGGGTAAGGATAAGAGGATGTCCGTCCTACTTATGTTATCAAGATAGGATGGATCATTGATAAAAGGGTTAGCTAATCTTGAGTATCCTCCTAGACTCTTCCAGTGAGAAATTGTTCATGAAAGGCCTTATGAATACATGATATTGATGAATGCACGAAATGACAGTATAAATGGAGTGAAATGACATGAAACATGGGCTCTCATTTTTCTAAATACTTAACTTGATTATTTTCTTGATCGTTACTTCTGCAAATCTTTTTAAATTATACAAAGCTTATGTATATGTATCTTTTAGCCATGTACTCAACACCTCGTGTGCTTGACCCGCCTTGTTTCACGTATTTTATAGGTTCAGAGATGCTAGCAGTTGATGGGCTTGATGAGATATGCTAGATGCTTTTGATGTATATCCCTAGTATCCATGAGAAGACTGGTAAAGTTGTACTCTTGAACATGTAATTGAAATCTTGTGATAAAAAATGTTGCTTAATAATACTTTTTGAGTGTTGAGATATGAATGATGCTTTTATCTTGTTATTTGTTCATGTATGCAAAGCTTTACACTTCTGCATTCACACTTTGTCATTACCATACTAGGGACGAATGGCTAGGTCCTATCGCCATTGACTTTATAGTCATATGGAGTTAGGATTTTGATAACAAATGTTTCCATGACATATATGCTTCTCTATACATACTCCAGACAATTGTTGATGATTCTAAGCACCGAAATAAATAAAAAATATGCCACACAACAAAAGAATGAACCTGATGCTATCCTATTGGATAGTAGTTCAATATGTCCCATATGTCTGTTGCCTCCTTTAGTTGTTCTTTTATTTTTTATTTTCTCCATCCACCTCATTCATCGATATTCACCAATAGTCACTCTTGCTTTTACTATTGCATATATTATCATAACTACTATGCTAAAGTATGTCCTCATGACTAACCTATGTCAATATATTTATGTTGTAAGATTTTTTACTGTTTAATTTATATACTTTTAGAAGAGTCACAAAATGAATTTGATACAAAACATTTTCTAATAAAAGATTGCAATATGTATAAAAGGCAATGTATAATTCATTTTAAATATTAAAGATAAAATGGAAACAACAATTTAAAAGATATTTAAAATATGAATTGTTTGAAAATTAGTTTTTCATATTTTGAGCTAGTAATAATATTCTCAAAAAATAAAATTGGAAAACTATATACATGCTATGTCATATACATAACGACTTTTCACATCAAAAATGTGTGTAGAAGTTGTTATGTTTTGTACATACACACTATATATTTACGTAAAACTCTTAACATCAAAGAAGCCCTAAATACCCCATATGCAGGGGCGAAACCAAAAATGCACAGTAGGGGGGCTAAGTTTCTAAAAGAGGGCTGAAAAATAAAATATGCACACACCAAGATTTAAATTTGTACCTAGGTGCAAGGTATCACTTCAGCTAGTCACTCTTTATGTTGAGCGTACTGTAAAATATGTATATATCTAATTATTATTATTATGATTTATTTTTTATAATTATATTTCATCATATTTTTTGGGGGGAGGGGGCTAGACCCCCCCAACCTCCTTCTTATTCCCGCCCCTGCCCATATGTAGTTGTCTTCATAGTCATAATTTTCCATCGAGTCTAACATCTATGGCGAAATCGTAGAAAAGTTGTCAGCCACCTGTTCTTTATATTTTCACTTATAATATAAATCATTTGCCTCTTTTATTTTTTTTAAAGCTCAAATAACTTCTTTCTTTTTTCCATTTGTTTCATTCTTTGATATTCATTGATGGGGATCATGTCGTTTCCTTTCACTTATATCTTCATATTTGCATTGTTGAAATATGTTCTTGCCATACTCCTATATAAAAATATAATATAATTAAGTATCATATTTTAAATAAATAAATTTAATAGACATTTGAAATTATAATATATTGTTTTACACAATGTTATTTTCACAACTTATCATATATATAATGATAGACAGATATGGTTGTATAAATTTATGTAAACTACACATCATATTGACAACATAGAAAGTCCATAGAGATAGATCCATATCTAATATCCCAAATTGTTATTCAAATTTTTGTCTCAAAAAAAATTTAAATCCACCCTATAAAAATAGTAAGGTGTATGTATGACATGTGTTAAAAAGACACACATGAGACAACAACTTTGAACACCAAACTAAATCCCATGTGTACTCCCTAAAATGTTATAAGGTATGTGACATAGGTTAAAAAACACGACTAAGACAATAGCTCAGAACAACTAATTTAATCCCATCTATAGTCAGACTCCTAAATATTTGTATGCATGGATGCATACTTTTAGAATGTCAAGCTCATGTCTCTAATTCCGACATAAGATAATCATCAACAACGTTTTACATATTGTTGCATATTCTCATTTGAATAGAATTAACTGTTTTTATCTGTGTTGAAAAGTCACATGTAGTATGAATCAAAACCAAAAACATAGTGGTCATGTTGTCCTAGCTTGTCTACCTCCATAGTTGTCTTTAATTGCAGTCCTAGTGTGCTTGTTGCTGTCCTGTCCTCCTAAATTTAGCAGGAACAATAAAATGTGATGCATGTATTGTACATAACACAAGTCGTTAACATATGTGTGATTTTGTAGTGCTTAGTTTTGTGTTGTATAGAATGTTTGGTATTTGTCCACTATATGCATTATTGTTTGAGAAATGGTACAAATCAAAAGTAAGCAGTAAATATTAAAGATTACACCAGATAGAAGGCATTGAGGCATCTAAGATGTACTGTCCTGAGTATTGACATGGCTCTTGACGGTGAGCATTAGTGTAGTAGACAATTACGACGGCTACTTTTCCAGGATCCAACAATGATTGTCGATGTGAAGCATGCACACACAATCATATCAATGACCGAACAGAACTGACCAGTGAACCAAGGAGCAAAACCAACTCGGGGTCGTACCCATGCAAGGATGCTTGAGAGGCCAGATTTGCACCACCCGTGTGTGGGATGTGACATGCACCGACTCCCCCAATTAAAGGATTTTTAGATCAGCCTGGCCCAAATCCAATTGGACTTCCCCATCATGCACGTGTGAAGCCCACATCCTATTGTTTTCCTCAAATATCGTATGGGCAAGAACCCATATTTAAGGAGGAGGGAAATAGTAGAATCCCCAACATGGGACTAAAACATTTCCTTTTGATTTTTAAATACGGAGAAAACAAAACAATCTCCCATTATTTCAAAAACAAAACATTAGACTTCGAATAACAGGTCAGTAGAAGGACTTAAACAAATGACATGCATAAACTTCAGTAAAATTAAGTTCTTTGAACCAAAACAAAGACTATATGTGTGTGATCTATAGAGAATTCATAGAATTATGTTTTTGAACCAATTTTCCATTTATCTGATCAAATGTTCATTACTCACATGGCATTCATAAAATCAATTACCATTCTTATGGATTGGCATGTTAAGGTCATTCCCCTATTGGAAGTATTCATGAGTGCTCTAGAGATCTGCCCAAATCTCAATAGGAGCGGCCCCAGTCCACACTCATATAGATTGACTTTCATCAAGTATATATTACAATTATTTACACCACATTTGATATCAAATACATTAAGAAAATAAATTTGACTTAATCATTGCAAATTATTGTTTACATCATAAGCATGAGATACATAATATTAGAATACATTGATCGTCCAATGACTTAGTTTTTCCCATTGAACCCCCTTCTCATGATCATCGTTCATGGAGTTTGGGAATCCATTACTTTGACTTCTGATATGGGCATAATCCCATTCTCCTTGATGTGTTACACACTAGTCTTTGATTCAATGACTTCGTCAGAGGATCAACCAAGTATAATTCTGACTTTACATAATCCATTGAGATTATGTTATCGTTGATAAGTTGTCTCACAATATTATGATGTAGACAAATATGTCTACTCTTCCCATTATAAACTTTGTTTTAGCTCTTTCTATGACAACTTTATTATCACAGTGAATAAACACTAGTGGAGAAGGTTTCTCCCGAATGGGAATATTCATTAGAACATGTCTTAGCCATTCAACTTTAATTCCAACCTTTTCTAAATCAATAAACTCAGATTCCATAATGGAACAAGCTATACATGTTTACTTGGTGGATTTCCAAGACACGACACCTCCACCCATGGTGAAGATGTAGACACTTGTAGAATTCAATTCATCTGAATCAGAAATCCAATTGGCATCACAAAATCCTTCTAGCATAGTTGGAAATCCATGATTAATTGTGCCTTTTAGGTATCTTAAACCCTATGTAGACCATCTCAATGATCCTTGTTAGGATTTTTATTATATTAACTTAATCTCCCCACTACATATGCTAATTCTGGATGAGTACAATTCATTATGTACATCAGGGTTCAAATTCCCTACGCATATTTGACTTCTTGAACACTAACACTTTTATTTTTCTTAAGATTGCAATTAGAATTAAAAGGTGTGCTAACTAGATTACAATTAAACATTGAAAATCTTTTGAGGATTTTCTCAACATAATGTTCTTGAGAGAGCATTATGTAATCATCACATTTAAGAAGTTTAATTCCCAAAACTACATCTGCTTCTCCCATATCTTTCATGCCAAAATTAGAAGCCAAAAATCTTTTTGTACTAATTATGATATCAATATTAGTGCCAAAAATAAGCATGTCATCCATATACATACATATAATAACGCAACCCTGGTTTTTGAATTTTGAATAAATACATTTGTATCCTTCATATATATGGAACCCATACGATACAATGACTTTATCAAATTTATTATGCCATTTGTTAGGTGGTTGTTTCAGAGCATACAGAGATTTGACTATTCTGCATATCATATGTTCCTTTCCCAAAACAATATAACCTTCCAGTTGATACATATAAATTTATTCATCTAAATCTTCATTCAAGAAAGAAGTTTTAACGTCCATTTCATGTATAATTAATTTCTTAATAGATGTCAAAGCAATTAAAATCTTGATTGAATAGATTCTAGTTACACTAGAAAAAGTAGCAAAATAGTCAATATCCTTTTGTTGTTTGAATCCCTTGACAACTAACCAAACTTTATATTTTTCTACAATACCATCAATTTTTAATTTTCTTTTTTATATCCATTTACATCCAATGGGTTTGACACCTAGTCAAAGATCCACTAATTCCCTTGGGTGATTAGATAATATAGATTCAATCTCACTATTAATTGTTCCTCCCATAAGGAGGAATTAAATGAATTAATCGCATCATTGTAAGATTGAGGTCATTGTCTACAATAAAGGAATAGAAGACATCACTGAGATTATTTTCCTTCCTCATCCTAGTGTATTTCTAAGTTCTATATCATCAGGGTTCTAAGACATCATTAGTATTGGATTTACTTGGAATGCTATCCAAAATTCTACTTGAAGGATTAGATAATTTTTCCAAAGGAATTTTCACAGGAAAGATATGCTCAAAAAATAAGAATTTTTAGATTCAACAATAATATTAGGTTCTACAACATTGTTTTTACTTCTAGGAAGGAGAAATCTTTATGTTGCACTATTTTGGGAATAACCTATAAAAATACCATCTAGAGTTCTAGATCCCAATTTTCTATTCATAAGTTTATTTAATAGAACTTTAGCTAAACACCCCCACAATTTGAGAAATTTCAAATTAAGAGGATATCCTTTCCGTATTTCATATGTGTCTTATTTGTCTTCCTACTAGTAATATGATTTTGAAGTAAAGAAGATGATAAAATCGCTTCCCCCACAAGTTGTTAGGTGCTCCTAAATTAATTAAAATAGAATTTATCATTTCCTTTAGAGTTCTATTTTTACGTTCAGAAATTCCATTTGATTGAGGCGAATACGGAGGAGTGTATTCATGTATGATACCTTGGGTTACACAAAAATCATTAAAAGGAGAACAATCATATTCGCCACCCTATCCAAGTGAAGACACTTTATTTTCTTATTAAGTTGATTTTCTACCTCTATTTTATATTTAACAAACATCTCAAAAGATTCATTCTTTGAATGTAATAAATATAATTTTATATATCGTGAGAAATCATCTACAAAGATAATATAGAACCTTTTTCCACCTCTAGACAAATTCCTTTTAAATTCCAAGATTTTAATGTACTAAATCTAGTAATTTAGAATTTTTATGTGAAATTTGAGGACATGGTTACTTTATAGATTTAGTTTTAGCACATACTTGACATTTATTATTTAAATCTACAACACCATGTATATTTTTTAGCAAACCTAAATATTTCATGTGTTGTACATATTTATAATTCATATGTCCAAGTCTATTGTGCCACATATCAAACGAGTCAATGATATAACCAGAAGAGGAATTTTCATTAACAGAAGAGTTTGATACATTCAAAAGAAAGAGAATAGTATCACATACCAAGGTACTCCCCAGACTTAGACAGGATGACCTTGTTTGATTCAAAGTACACCTTGACCCCAAACTTAACAAGTTAAGAGACAAAAACCAAATTAACCTTAATGTTTGGAACATACAACACATCTTTGATCAGTAGATTTTTCCCAGAAGTCACCATTATCATGACATTGTCCTTTCTGGTCACAGAAGAAGCACTGGAGTTTCCCATGACAACCCAATGCTCATCATGTCCTACTTTTGAGTAGGTCATGAAGGCATCTTTATTTCCACTAATGTGGCAACTAGCCCGAAAGTCAATGATCCAATCATGCTATTGGAATGATCCCATGTTCACCTGGCTGATGAATGTCACAAACACATCCTCAATGACAAGGTTGGTTGTATTTTCCTTAGAATCTCTAACTGCTTGCTTCTTGTTGTGCCTGCATTTAGGATAAGTATGACCACGATTGCCAAAAACATAGAAAACAATAATTATTTTTCTTAATGTCATTGTTACCTTTATTTTTATTTTTATTTCCTTTTCCTTTCTTATTTTTCCACTTATATTCAGATTGGTCAGAAGAATTATTTTTAACTTCATTGTTAACAAAGTTTGCAGTATATGTTAACTCTTTATTCAAATCAGATTTTTCTCTAGTATGATTTTGATGTTCAACTCGTATGTGCATTATTACATCATCCAGTGACATAGTTTTTCTTTTATGCTTTAAGTTGTTCTTGTAATGTTTTCAAAAACAAGACAATTTTTCAATTAACGAACCCACAATGAAAGGCTGGAGATGATCATTTTTTTCATTTTTCAAGTTGTCTTGTAAAATCTAAGAGTTGTTATTTCTTTTTCTTCAGTCATATAGAAATTTAGAAAATTTGCAACTGTAAATTTCTGGGTGGAAGCCTCTTTCAGGATGTATTTCTTATTTAGACTTTCCCAAATTTCAGAAGTAACATAAATTAGAAAGTATGCATCAAACATTTGATTAGATATCATACTTAGAATAACATGTCGACAAATATATTGTTTTTTTTTTCAATCAACAAAGTCATTTTCAGGTTTGGTTTAGATAAAGCAAATGCTACTTTGAAACTTTTAAAAAAGTAAAAATCTTTTTCTACCAACGTCGGTAATGTAGTCTATTAAAAGGTTTGATTTTCGAAACATCAGGCAATTGTGTTTGTGAAATAGTCGAAATAGTAACAATTTGATTTTTATTGCTAGCTAGTGTTACAGACGTAGAGGGAGTTCTAAAATCCTCTATATTCATACCCATCAGATTACACAAATACTCTTAAGATTGTTGGTCGAGAAAGTGGTAGAGCAGTAAATATGAAAGATTATACCAGATAGAAGGTGGTGGGGCATACAACCTTTAAAAATATTTCTACATCTCATGACTATGAACATCAGTGTAGTTAACAACTATGGCAGCTCTTCTCCAGGAATCCAACAACGGTTTCCGATGTGAAGTGTGCACGTGTAATCACACCAGCGAGTGAATAGAACTGATCATTCTTCCAGTGAGTAGGAAAGTAGTAGACAGAAAGAAGCAAACTAGAGCATTCTTTTTTACTATTTATAATTATGGAGGGGACATTGTTAAATAATAAAACAAAGTCCTCATCAACATATGTGTAATACAATGGGAAGGGATGTGTTGTGGTTTGGAACCACCCAAATGAACATGTGTCCGATTAAAGGATTTCCAGATCAGCCTGGCCTAGATCCAATTGGGTTGCTCCATCATGCACATGTGAAGTCCATATCCAATTGTTTTCCTCAAATATCTTATGGGCAAGAACTCATATATAAGGAGGAGGGAAGTAGTAGAATCCCCTAATATGGAACTAAAGTATTTTTTATTTTTAATTTTGAAGTATTTGATTATAAAATACAGCAAAAATACAACATACATGTCTATCAAGGGTTATTGTCACGTCATCCATGCTATAATCTATAATGTTATTGTTGTGTGAAAGATAACACATCACATAACGTCCAAGTCCCTCCAAACATCAATGCTCAGAATTTCTGCCATGGGTGGTGGTATGGAACATGATTGGTTGCCTGAAACAATGAACACAGACTTTTTTTGTAACATGCTCCTTGTATTGATATAAAGACTTATGCATGTACGTGATAAGTCTATAGAGAAAAAACATAAAAAAATATGGAAAAGAGTAAAGGGTTACATATCGTCCAAAAAGAAACTTAGAGTGAGGATGGATCACCATTGGTGTATCCCTCAGGAGTGTGAGATAAGACGTTAATTACATATTAATAGTCTAGGGAAAGGATCAAAATATCAAAATATAGTCCAGATGTGAGAACAACATTCACAGAGATTGACTCTATGTTCCTACTACTGATAACACCCAAATTTATGTGTATTTGCTAAGCATTTGTCTTTGGTTCTGTATCGTTATAGCCTTAATATGCCCTACAATGCTTATGTTTTAGTGCTTTCTATCTTTTCATAGGTAATGCAACTAAATAGCCAATGAAGTAGCTAATCTAGCCAGTTTTGGGACATAGCAAGCACTGAACTTGTGATGACAACATTTGTCCTTGCTTTCTCTCCAACTGAGGCCCAGTGAATTGTGTTATTTGATATTTCGTCAAATGATGAATTCATAATCATCATAGTATGAATCACTATCTTGGGCCTAGTTTATCTCTGATTAATTGCTTTCATTATCTAATTCTCCTTATACATCCATGTTAAACCTAATTGATCTTATTTCCATTTTAATGAGATTTATTCTTATTGTGCAGGCCCAATTTGGAGTGCATGGGTCCAATCTCCAGGCCCATCTACTAATGGCGCCCTTGCCTATTCAAGTCAAACGGGGTCAGCCCTTTGGTTCATTGTGCTGATAGAAGGTTCCCGGTTCTTCTCTTCCTCCCTCAACCCTAACCACAGACGCCTGTTAATTCAGACCGCGATCAACCTTGTCCTCCACATCCTCAAGTTTGTGGTCCGCCACTACCAGCATTACGACCCGCGATAGCCTACGCCACACCGTGACCAATAACACAGCCATCACGACACCATGACTCCCTTCAACTCTGCCCACAGTCTTCTACCATCTCCAGTCGTGGTCCCTTCCTCCCCACATCAAGATGTCTTCTCCCCCTCTCCCACTGATCGACAGCTCCAAATACCTTTGCGTCAGCTTCTCCCTCGCCCGCGGTGGCATCTACAACAACTTCACCCTCAATCGCAGCCCTACCCCCTACGCCTTTGCCACTGCCGACAACATCATCTGCACCACTCCTGTCAACACCGTGGCTGTGATGTCCATGACCGCGACCCACGGTGGTCTCTATCCACCTGTAACAATTCACCACGATCAGCTGTGTTACATTATCAACTCCTCCCCGTAGTGCCCTTGCCGCCTTCTCCACACATTAACCACCCATGGCGGCCTCCTCCCTCACTTCCTCCAGACCCACCACAATCATCTCCACCTTGACCACAATCGAATTCATCGCGACCCACTGTCTCTCTGGCCACGTCCGCAGTCTGCCTTCTGAAACTTCTACCCGCGGTGCTACTCCTTCCTTAGCCACCACGCCTAGCACCACACACCGCACTTACGGTTAGGATCTCAGCAGCCCGTGGAGAGGAATGTTCAAGTACTGTGACCTCAGGACTTAGTTTCTGAATCAAGGCCCCGCGATCTGTGCATAGACCTCTACCAAGGTCCAAAACTCCAAACAAGCCCCCAACAATGATCCAACACTCCTACCATACAGGGGGCATCAAGTCCAGACACCAGAAGGCTGCCAGTTTGTGTCCAGCCCAAGGGGTACCTCGACCCGGAGCTCCACATGAGAGAATGCATATCCGAGAGGACTGAGGTTCTCACTCCACACTGCCCTCTACAGTAGGCTTCCATTCTCTCTCCACCCTCCACCTTTAGTCTGTCATCTCTAAGGGCAGAAGTTGAGGAGAGAGAAGATCAGTGTCACCATCATCCTCCACCTCTGGTCTGTGATCTCCAAAGGAAGAAGCTGAGGAGAGAGAAGAATAGTGTCCACCGTCATCCTCCACCTTCATTCATCCACCGTGGTACTATTTGGGGCAGATCTAGAGAGAGAGAGAACCAAGGAGTCCAGAAGATCAAGGAGGATAACCAAAAGATGATATGGCTTGTACGGAGGCTAAGGAGCGAGAGCCACCTCTCCTCTATGGGATAAATGTCTTTTTCTTCTGTTTTCTTCTATTGTTCTCCTTTATTTATGTACAACGATGTTCGTCCATCTTTGTTCGGTGCCAACTATGCTTGTCCATGACTAGTTAAGCTCCTTTATGACTATGTAGCCAGATCTAGGCATGTTTATGTATTTTTTCCTTAAGAAAGTAGTTTTATTCCATATATAGTATGTTGCTTGTTCTATCTTCTCTCTTTGGTGGTGATTGCTAGTTTTGTTGATCTCTTTCTAGTTTGAACTTCTATTTCTACCTATATCGAGAGATCCATCGTAGGAATAGACAAGAATTGATAGTTTGGATCGAAATCTGAGAGGAGGATGGTTCGAGACCCTCTATTCCTAACATTCTTGAATACTCTAAGACCCGAGAGAGAATATAGAGTATTATGGGGTGTTGATTTGTCATCCTAGAGAGAGGTTAGATGGCATATCACTGATGGTTTTAGTCACGCTACGTGAAAGTGAGTGGGATGACCCCACATGAACAAATACCACAATGCGTACTATGTTTAGTTTTAAGATGCTTGATTAGGTGTTTGAGGCTTGTCTACACTTGAGAACGAGTGCAGAGACTACCCAGGTTGTGGTTACATAGCCAGAAACTCCTTCTCTCTGATTAGTAGAATCCTTCAGACTCTATTCTGTTTTATTTTATTTTATTTTGTTTTCTTTGTTTTCCCTTTTTATTCGTGATGACCTGTTGGACTAGTTCTAGCATATATTTTCATCGACTATCGTCTTGTCTTATCTAACTCAAGAATGAAATCTTTGGCATCCTAAACATCACCACATCCCTGTGTTCGACCCAGTATATCTACTTCAACCCCGTAATAAAAGTTGTGGGGGTCTTTGAAGGTTTTGGGTTATAAATTTAAAAGTCTGACTCACTTCTGAGCCGATCAACTTTTTGGCGTTGTTGCCGGGGACGTGGTTTTCCACATTTACACTCCTTGCAGATTTTGTTTTTTCACTTTTAAGCCTGTATCTATATGAATAGTGTTTCTTTTGTTTTAAACATACTTGTCCATATATACTGAATAGATTTCCTTTTTCTTATGCCTTCTTTCAGTCATGGACCTTGCTTTAGCAAGGTAGGTCATCTTGTCCACCTGTCCTCCCAAGTTTTTCCGCAGTTTCGACTGTTGGAAAACAATTGAAAGTCGTGCCTTATAACTCATCAAATTATATTTTCCCCCACCGTTGTCATATGAAGATGCCCCAACAATGGAGACTTCCAATCAGCCCTCGGCTTACCTTCCATCATGGGATCAAGAACTGATTAAGGCAGTGGAATTAGGTGGAAAAAGTGTTAACACACTCACCTCCTTAGCTCCTAATCTCTAAGAAGATGTCGATCCGCTCCAGCAACTTTTAGAAGAGAAAGAGCCACGAAGATTGCAGACCACAGTAGAAGTCTACTTCAAACTATTAAACAAGGATTCATCTGGAAGCATTAGTTGGATACAGTAGATTCCCCTCATAGATGCATGGCAGAATCGACGGGTCTTGAAAGCATAGCTTCTCAAGTAGAACAACTTCATGATAAAGATGTTGAACAAGGCAAGAGGCTCCAAGAGCTCATTGATTTAGTTACAATCCGATCACAAATGCCATTATAGGATAATGAAGACTCTAGTCATCAAGACCATTCCATTGGATCTGAAGCGGAGTATATCTCACCATCCTATTCAGACCATCAACTGGATTCATCAGGATTTTTTTTGTGAAGACCAACCCACTTGGGGAAGCCCTTCATTCTATCCAGATGACCCATCTGATGAACCAATGGAAGCTATGAGTTATAGACATGAATGGTTTTGTGATGATGATAATGAAAACTCTTGTCCTCACTATAATAGACAAATCAACCTTACAACTCGAAGGTTGGTTTGAGGAACAAGAGTCAGACATCAAACCAGACCAGGATGATATCTCTCGTATCGAGACTTGTCACTTCAGTTTGAGCAATACGTCAACCATGGTTTGGAACAATTTGTTTGATGACGACGATGACGACAGCTGTTTGAATCGGAGCAATGAGTATATTGATGAAGATGAGTTGGAGCAGCATGAGCCATCATTCGCCACCATCCCTTTACAAGGCTTGGTGAACATCAAGGGCGCAAGATGGACAATCCACCACAACATGGCTACTGAGCAGGAAGATACCCCTGACTCCATGCCAGGTGATAAGCTTGGGGTGGTAGAACCACAAATAGATGCTTCCAGGGGTACTTCTTGTTTAGAAGATGATTGGATGACTCAGACTATACATGAAGATTTATCTTAGCATCCAACCTCAAGCGTAGAGATAAAGAGAGAAGACATGAGTCCTCCAGAAGACATTCAGTCTCTTCCATCCATCTCGTCCTATGTCGACATCCTAGGGCCTTCCTATTCAGATCCATATCTTGGAAGGTACCTTGAGGATGATTTGCCAAATAATTCATCCCAGTGCAACTCAAGTCAATTCCATCATCGAGATGACTTCACCGGGTCTCTAAATTTTATTGCTCTCGTACAGATTTGAGAGGGCCTGCATCTCCACCTATTATACTTCTATTATGTGGCAGATCCCTTTGGAAAGACATAGGTGACACTGGTCCTGAAACTTAGGATTTGGGATCCCACTGTCGGTATCATGGGGTAACCACCCCCTTTCTCTTACCCCTTTATTTTCTCCTTTTTGGTTAAAATAATCTTCATTTTTCATGTTCTTTCTTAGATAGTTTCTTTCCTCTAATTGCTTTTATATTTCCTTGCATACATGCATCATTTTAGGACTTTAATAAGATTCCCACCCTAACTTACATGCACTCCCACCCTACTATTCTAAGCTTAGATCTTGCTCGAGTACAGGTAAAATTTTAAGCTTGGGGTGGTAGGGCTATTCACCCTTCAACATCTTCATTCTTCACGCATGTACGTTTACTTAATGCATTTAGCTATAAATCACTTTTGTAATTTTTAGCTTTGCAATTAATTGTATGTTGTACAAATCATAGAACTAAATGCTTATATTTATGCATGAATGCATGTTTTTCATCTTAAACTACTTGATCTTGTTCTTGACTTGCTCATTGACTCTTTCCTTAAGTTTGGTAATAAATCTAAGGTTATGCACCTTTTTCATGGCTTAAAATATTATTCCCTTGATCTATGTTGTGAATGACATATCCAAGGTATAAAACTGCTGGAAAGAGCTAAAGCACGATCAAAGACTCCTAGCTGCAATTTCACAAGCTTGTCTCTATTCTAAGGATCCTTGAATCATAATTGCTATCTTTTCACACATGTGTCAAGAAGATCATGATGAACTTTGAGTCATAATCAAGTTAAAATGTTTTCCTTGATGAAACATGCTCCCTCTCACCTTAGATTGAGTCAAAAAGATGAAAACTTAAATTTTGCAAAAGAGGCTTGGCCACCCGCAAAACCCCAAAAATATCTATATAGTTCTCACCCATGCCTACTAATTAGAATACAGAGAATAAAATCTTGAGTGTGAATAAATGGGTGCTTGTTTTCTCTTTCAAGAGAGTTGAGGATGGTGTCCAGCCGGTGTATGACTGTGCTCATGAATGTGAGTATGTCGTGCCTTGTAGTATCACTCCAAAAATGCATTAGAGAGTCAATAGGAACCACTAGGAGACCTATGAGATCATCTTAGTAGCAGGGTTGGTTCGGGCGCAGTACGAGGAGTTTATCTCACTGCTTTGGGCCAACTGGCTCAGACTATAGAGACTGTTGCTCGTTACATGGACCAACCTGACGTAGATCGGGATCCTCAAAAGTCATTAGAGTCTTTTTGCCTTGTTTCTTAGGACATGAATAAGTGAGAGGCGTGTTGTCCCTAATTAATCTACATGGATACATGATGATGGCTCATTGCTCATCACCCGCGTGGTCATTTATGTGACGATTCTTTTATGTTTAATAATTATGATTCAAACCCTCATGAGTATCGACAGGTTGCAATGGATTTGCTTAATCTTTCTTGGACACTCTTTGACCTTGCTTTGGCATGAGTGTGGTTGATTGGTGAGGGTTTGTTATGAAATGACATGGATCAAGAGTATTGATGTTTTAAACTACTTTTCTTAGCCTTATCATTTATTGCCAAGTTTAATTTGGATGTTATCTTTTTGTTCTTTGAGCATAGTTTTGCTTGAGGACAAGCAAATGTTTAACCTTGGGGTGGTTTATAACACCCAAATTTATGTGTATTTGCTAAGCATTTATCTCTTGTTCTGTGTCATTACAGCCTTAATATGCCCTACAATGCTTATGTTTTTGCGCTTTCTATCTTTTCATAAGTAATGTAGCTAAATAGTCAATAAAGTAGCTAATCTATCCAGTTTTGGGACAAAGCAGGCACTGAACTTGTGATGACAATATTTCTCCTTGCTTTCTCTCCATTTGAGACCCAGTGAATTGTTTTATTTGATATTTCGTCTAATGATGAATTCATAATTATCATAGTCTGAATCACTATCTTGAGCCCAGTTTAGCTCTGATTGATTGCTTTCATTGTCTAATTCTCCTTATACATCCATGTTAAACCTAATTGATCTTATATCCGTTTTAATGGGATTTATTCTTGTTATGCAAGCACAATTTGGAGTGCATGGGCCCAATCTCCAGGCCCATCTACTAATGGGGCCCTTGCCTATTCACGTCAAACTGGGTCAGCCCTTTGGTTCATTGCGATGATAGCAGGTTCCCGGTTCTCCTCTTCCTCCCTCAACCCTAACCACATATGCCTATTAATCCGAACCATGATCAAACTCGTCCTCCACATCCTCTAATTCATGGTCTTCCACCACCAACATCGTGACCCATGATAGCCTACGCCACACCGTGACCAACAACATAGCCATCACGACTCCGCGACCTCCCTGCAACTCCGCCCGCAGTCTTCCACCATCTTCGGTCGTGTTCCCTTCCTCCCCACATCACGACATCCTCTCCCCCACTCCTAGCGATCGACGCTGCCAACTGTCTTTGTGTTAGCTTCTCCCTCACCCGCGGTGGCATCTACAACAGCTTCACCCTCAATTGCAACCCTACCCCTACGCCTTCGCCACTACCGACAACATTGTCTGCACCGCTCCTGCCAACACTGCGGGTGCGGTGTCCATGACTGTGACCCACGGTGGCCTCTATCCACCTACAACAATTCACCATGATCATCTGCGGTGCATTATCAACTCCTACTCACGGTGCCCTTCCTGCCTTCTCCGCATAGCAACCACCCATGGCGGCCTCCTCCCTCACTTCCTCCAGACCCACCGCGATCATCTCAACCTCGATAATGGTGGACTTCACCACAAACCATGGTCTCTCTCACTGCGCCTGTAGTCTGCCTTCTGAACCTTCTATCAGCGGTGCTGCACTTACCTTAGCTGTCATGCCCAGTACCACACACTGCGCCTGTGGTTAGGATCTCAGCAGCCCGTGGTGAGGAATGTTCAAGTACCGCGACCTCAGGATTTTGTTCCCAAATTAAGGCCCTGTGGTCTGGGGATACACCTCTACCGAGGTCTAATACTCCAAATAGGCCCCCAACAGTGATCCAAGCCTATAAATACCCCCACTCCTACCATACAAGGGACATCGAGTCCAGACACCGGATGGCTGCCAGTTTGTGTCCAGCCCAAGGGGGACCTCAACCCAGAGCCCCACGGGAGAGAACAGAGGTTCGAGAAGACTAAGGTGCTCACTCCACATTGCCCTCTATAGTAGGCTTCCATTCTCTCTCCACCCTCCACCTCTGGTCTGCAATCTCAAAGGGTGGAAGCTAAGAAGAGAGAAGATCGGCATCACTGTCATCCTCCACTTATGGTCTATGTGTTGGGTTTTAGGGGAGACAGAGAAGGCATCAGAAACAAAAATTTTCTCCCCCAACCCATACCGAGGAAATGCGTCAACGTCTATGAATTAGGAAAGGATGGTTTGCGGAATCATACCTTGTCCCGAGGCTTGCTCGGCGACAATACCTCGCGCAATGCGCGGTCTTCAACTCCGGACTTCGACGGTGTCTGTGCAGCTCCTGGTCGCACCGGGACTCACAACTCCTGCTCGAACCGGACTGTCAGATGACAGTTGTCCTCCAAAGAGGCAGTGTCCTCCCGCCTCCATAGTAGTCCACACGGACCACCTGGAACTCCACACTCCTTGTCCCACAAGGAAGTGGAAGGAGTCGCACCCTCCTGTAGACGTACTAGTCGCCTACCTGCTCTCCTGCCTGCTGCTGCAACTGCAGTTGTCTTTCCCTTGCTGCACCTCCCTTTTGCGGGAAGCACTTGCTCAGGCTCTCTCACGGTTACCAAAACCAGAGAGAACGACAACTCGCAGAGCAACTGCTTGCACTGAGCTGTACTGTGAGAAGCCCCCAAGTACCCCTATATATATAGGAGAGTCATGGGACAGGGTTCTCCATCCCGGGCAATGTGGGACTAAAAGCAGGAGTAGAAGGGTTCGGGATTTTCCACAAAAAGCAACCATCTCGCAACCTGAACTGATCGGTTCATGGCTGAACCGGTCAGTTCACCCACTGAGCCGATCGGTTGGACATGAGCCGATCGGTTGGGGCACTCCAACCGATCGGTTGGTGCCCTGAACCGATCGGTTCATGGTCCTGATCCGGGTCAAATTGACTTTCCTTGTTTCTTTCCCAATTGGCATCGAAATACCAATACTATTTCCAATCAAATTAGAAATCCTATTTCCAATCAAATTAGAAATCGAAACGAAAGGCAAACTCACACCAATCCCACTTTCCCGAGTTGCTCCATTGCACCAGTTGAACCGATCGGTTCAACACTTGAACCAATCGATTCACCCTGTGCATGAGCCGATCGACTCAACCCTTGAGCCGATCGGTTCAGCAACCTCAGCCGACCGGTTCATCTCATGAACCGATCGGTTGGGAGTGTAGATTGTGCAGAATCAGTCAAATGCGATTTCAATCAATCCGATACTCCAATCAATGCGTCCAACACCTTGAACCATATGATATTGAGCCATCGACTGATTGAGTGTTTAATTGAACTACTAAACTCCTTTAGTAATCAATCTAAACATTGCTTGTGGAAAAACTCCTCTTCCAGGTTAAATCCTATGTGTGTGACCCTGCAGGTCCATTTCACGTTGGCAGTGAAAGTCCATAACACTTATGACTTCACAAGCACAGAGCGGTGCCTAGTCACACATCAGTGCTACCCAAGTGAAAGTAGAAAGTTGGAGAACAACTTTCATCCTACAATCCGTGAATGGTGTTACAGCGAGTGTATAATTCCTTTGTCACTGATATCCCGAATGAACTCGAGGCATGGATCTGTCATCCTGTCAACGTTCATTCACTTTCTTGATCTCAGAGTAGATTGGAAGAGATATGTATGACATCAGTATCACATACTGACTCATACATGCGTGCACGCCTTTCTCAATCCTACTCATCAAGTGGCCATGGGTATCAAACTCTCTCAGGAGGGACAAATCCCATATCTATAACTCGCCCCTCAAAAGCCCCATGTGTCAAAGCCACCCAATCATCACCTTTATAACAACCCATGTTTCAGGACTGCGTTTGATGATGTCAAAGTGTGCCCAACGACATGTGTTGAGTGCAGTGATTTCAGGTCTAAGAATCACACTCACCACCATCACTATGAGTACTGACTATGACTACCATCTCATGGTTCCATGTGTCAAACTCACGGTGGGTCTGTCCGGTACCTTGTTCTCTAACAAGTACCTATGTGTTTGGTTTGATATCTCTATATCATGACTAATGAGATTCTATCATCAACCAACACCACAATCTAGTCTTGTGTGTCATAGTTGTCTATCTACCTTCCACTATGACATCCGACTAGGGACATAGCAAGAATGTACAAACTCTTAGCATCCGTATTATCTCATCGTTCAGGTCCTGAACCTGAAGGCATACGTCATTGAGTACTGTAATTCTCTAGACATTCAATCTGTTCTATCACTATCTCAAATGACTGAACCAGAATGAATTGGAAGCTTGCCTTTGATGTTTATCAAATAAATCTTAATGTATCCCATCAATCATCACATGATTGGCTCTCAGGGCATACATACCAACAGACTCCCACTTACACTGCGAGCCAATCACCTATGAATCACATTCACAGTGATCTTCAAAACATGTCCCACATATTTCTGTGCTCTAGTGCCAACATAGTGAGTAATGAAAACACCTTGCCAAAGTCTGTACAAAATTGCATGTCTCACATCTCTTCGCTGTACATCACACGTATGAGATGGAGTTGCCGTAATATGCGATCTAGTATTCCATTTGCTAACTTTTAGCCGCATTGCATGATCAAGGATTCCGGACTTGTCATCAATGACTGGAATATCTATAAGTTCATCTCATGAACTTCTAGATCCATATAGTATCTACTGCTGTTCACAAACACACAGATACTCGGCATTTCCCTTTTAAATGGCTTTATTGGAACACTTCCAATTATCAACAAACATTTACTTTTATACATCTTATGTATAATTTGCGATTAATTTTCTGTCTTTTCGGAAGTTCGCATCAATGTAACTCTTTACATCGAACTCTTCCTTATCTCCATAGAACTAGTACTTCACAAGTACTTATCAAGTTCTCATGGTATTCCAGTAACCCTTACTGGAAGTAGACAGTCATCCACTTGTCATGTCCCACATACGAGTTATCAGGATGATCACATCATATTGTCATGTCATACATACAAGATGATGAATACCTTTTATTCTTGCCATGTCATACATGCAAGACAACGGGATGATTACATACATGATATATCCATAACTATTCTTTAGTGTTCTCATTCTTCATAAGAATTAGACACTTGGCCTTGGGATACTAACTCCATTTGATATGGACAAGTTTTCTCCCACTTAATCTGTGCATACTGAACATTTCAGTACAGATTGCCAATGTATGCTTTCTCTTTTCAGGTCAAGAGGTTTTCGAGAACTATCTCTATAGATCTCTATTCCTATCATATAGGAAACGTCTCTATCTTCCTTAAAGATAATTTCCACTTTTGGATTTCCAATTTAGAACATTACCATTTCACATCAATATGTGGAATGTGAATACGCTCCCACTAAATCACAGATCCCTTCTTTATCTTTGACATATCAGTCAAACCCTTTGACTATATCATCAAAGTAAAGATCCAATTTTGAGTTGCTTGTACTCATTCAATCACATTGATTAGTCCATTGTAACTTACAGACTTCATTTGCATTATTGGATTCATAAACCTTATAGGCTGTGTCACGTACACATCCTTGTTTTATTCCTCATAGGAATGCGGTTTTAGTATCCATATGCCAAATGCCTTAGTCATTAAGTTGCAATCAACAAGCATCATCCCTCTCAAAATGTTATCCATGTGTCTTAACACTTAAGACTCATTTGCACTTATGGATATGATCCAATGAGTGCTACCATCAAGGTCATACCTTATGGTTCACATGGATGTCATTTAGGATGTAATGGTCATAAACCATAACTCAAGATTCGGTTCCTCATATTCATCTAGATAGTTGACTCATCACATGAACAACTCATCACATAGATAATTGAGGTGTATCTGTTAAGGATATAAGAACTCACAACTCTTGTGATTCTTAATTCCTTCTATTAGTGTGGGGTATTCTTTTATTAAGAAGAATTCAGTTATTTGATAATCATTCTCTAACTCCTTAGAGCATGATTCCTTCTTGATTTAGACATCACCATGCCTTAATCATGAGTTCACTATGATACACTATCATAATCACTCACAAGGATCTCAAACATTTGGTCCAAGTATTCTATCCATTGATCTCATCAAGAATTAATACTTTACCAAATTTGTACTTCATTTATGATAATCTTGAACACTTCAAGATATTCATATTGGTATTTCTCTAAACACCATTTGAAGTATTAGCATTTGTTCCAATAGGTATGTAAATACATCATATGTATTATACCTAATAGGATAATCATTCTCCCACTACATTAGTGAAGATTGATTAATCATGTCCAAGATATTCATGTCCCTTACTGGTTCTCTAACCAAAAGAGTCTATCTTTATCCATCACATGGAAAATAGAAATGAATTTCTCATGATCAATGCTAATTAGATTGTTTGAGTTATCTATAACTTTAGGTATCAACTTATCTTATGCATATCATATATCACAAGATAAACAAGGCATTGCCACAAAGATCACATCTTTATAAATTGAAACATCTCTTTATTAATTGCCATCATTGTCATACAATATGCAAAAATAAAGTGTTTCTATTTATTGGCAAATATGAAATAGCAGTTCATAACTGTATTACATTCCTTGTATGCTGAAAATAAACTAAAGTATTCCTATCTATAAAGGCAACACTTGCCCAAAGTAAGAATTCTTTACACTTTACATCTTGATATCATATATCTCAGAAGTGTTACAAGTTTACTTTCATGACACCTTTAAGTAGAAGCTTCAGTCGCCTCTTTCTTCTTTTGTTCTTCCAGGTAGAGAGGACAATTCCTTTTCCAATGTCCTGGCTTTTGACAATGGTGGCAATTTCCTTTCTTGGTCACGCCTCCCTTGGCCTTGAGAGCTGAAGATGGCTTGGACTCCTGGCTAGCTTCAGAACCTTTCTTAGCTTTGCCCTTGCCCTTGCGCTTGGACTTGCCCTTCTTGTTCATGATCACCATCACGGACTTAGGCTTGTCCTTCTTCATCTGTAACTCGGCTGTCCTCAACATGCCCAACAACTCTGACAGTGGCCTATCAAAGTTGTTCATGTTGTAGTTCATCACAAACTGACTGTAAGATTCTGGCAACGATTGCAGTATCACGTCAGTAGCCAACTCTTGGCTCAGTGGAAATCCCAGTCTCTGCAGGTTCTCCACATACCCAATCATCTTGAGTGTGTGAGGACCAACTGGATCTCCTTCTGTCATGACGCACTTGAACAGTGCCCTAGAAACATTGTACCTCTCTTGCCGTGCCTGATCTTCATACATGTTCCTGAGATGCAGAATCATCTCTATGACACCCATGTTCTCATGTTGCCTCTGCAACTCATGGTTCATTGAACATATCATCAAGCACTTTGCATCAATGGCATCATCAGAATGCTTCTTGTAAGCATCCCTTTCTGCCTTCGGTGCATTTGGAGTGGGTTCCTCTAGAATTGGAGTATCCAGGACATAGAGCTTACGCTCTTGAGTGAGAACAATTCTCAATGTCCGATACCAGTCGTGGAAGTTCGTCCCATTCAGCTTGTCCTTGTCAAGGACCGATCACAAAGAAAAGTTGTTGTTGTTTGTTGCCATTTGAACTACAAAAGGAAAATATGCAATTTTAGTCCAAAAAACTCATTTTTGAATTATTTGAATGATTTGGAAGTTTGACGATATAATTAGGCCTTTAATTAATTATCGCTCCCACTATTTTACTTCAAATTGATAGCCCTCACCATCAATTCGGAAGATTGCAGCGTACAACCTTCTAGTGGGCAAGATCCTGAAATCCTCTAAGTCATGGACCAGCTAGGGCTGTCACCCACAACATAGATCTCTCAGGTAGGCAACTTTTGCCAATTGCATCATATGCAACTCTTGATAAGATGTCATCTACAACTCCTTGCAATGAACATCTCCATGCCTCAAGGTACTAGATCCCATCTAGATCACCTTGCTAAGTCCGACCCAAAGCAAACACGATGAATGTGCACCCTGCTAGGGCAGACCCACACATTCATCCTTCACGCTTCCACGAGGTAGACGGTGCACCACGCTAGGGCGTGCCCACACTTGGTCGAACAAGCTTTTCACGTGTGTTGCATTTGGAAGGCATCTTAAACTTAATATTTTAATGAGGGATTTGATTTATATATACATATACATATCCAATCACCACAATACATAGTACGTATCATATACATGCTATATCCCACAGTAAACATGCACAAACGATAAAAAGCGATGATTATGGCCATCCTAATGTGATTCCTCGAGCCAAGAGGAATCACGGTCATCTAGGTCAACATCACATGCAACCTGTACAAGATGAACTCTGTTCCTTGCCATCCGAGTAGATCAACTCATCATATGAATGATCCATACTCTCTAGCCGGTTGTCTGGGTGCCACCAACCGATCGGTTGACTCCTTCAACCGATTGGCTCGCCTGGTCGTCGTGCATCTCGTCATGTCCTCCACCTGCTCATCTCGCTCCACGAACCGGCCATCAGCCCATTGGTTCACTCCTTGAACCGACCGTCTGAAAAGATCGTCATGATGTCCTCCGGTCTTTGACATAACAGGAAATAAAATCCTATTCTATTTATTACATTTGCTTTAAAAGGGAAACCCCGAGTTACATTCGGGGGGAGCAAAGGTAGGAAAGAATCTCGAATTATTTCGAGTTACATCAGGGATAAGAGAAGGAAGATCGGTGCGCAGACCGTGATGCAAGCAACCACACACAACCAATCACAAATAGGGGTTTATAGGCCATAATCACGCTACATACATCCACCACAAAACTCGTTTAAGGGCGACGCGTATCAAGTGCATTAATAATACATATCATATATGTAATTAGGGATTTGTGGATTTAAGATTGGACATGCATAAGCCGATATTATTCGCATCGCATGCAATAAATAAAGGCGACAAACCAAAATCGATCATATCGATATTCCTAAAACATAGAGCAGTTGACGTGGCTCTGATACCACTGTTGGGTTTTAGGGGAGACAGAGAAGGCAGCGGAAACAAAAATTTTCTCCCCCAACCCATACCGAGGAAACGCGTCAACGTCTATGAATTAGGAAAGGATGGTTTGCGGAATCATACCTTGTCCCGAGGCTTGCTCGGCGACAATACCTCGCGCAATGCGTGGTCTTCAACTCCGGACTTTGACGGTGTCTGTGCAGCTCCTGGTCGCACCGGGACTCACAACTCCTGCTCGAACCGGACTGTCGGATGACAGTTGTCCTCCAAAGCGGCAGTGTCCTCCCGCCTCCGTAGTAGTCCACACGGACCACCTGGAACTCCAAACTCCTTGTCCCACAAGGAAGTGGAAGGAGTCACACCCTCCTGTAGACGTACTAGTCGCCTACCTGCTCTCCTGCCTGCTGCTGCAACTGCAGTTGTCTTTCCCTTGCTGCACCTCCCTTTTGCGGGAAGCACTTGCTCAGGCTCTCTCACGGTTACCAAAACCAGAGAGAACGACAACTCGCAGAGCAACTGCTTGCACTGAGCTGTACTGTGAGAAGCCCCCAAGTACCCCTATATATAGGAGAGTCATGGGACAGGGTTCTCCATCCCGGGCAATGCGGGACTAAAAGCAGGAGTAGAAGGGTTCGGGATTTTCCACAAAAAGCAACCATCTCGCAACCTGAACTGATCGGTTCATGGCTGAACCGGTCGGTTCACCCACTGAGCCGATCGGTTGGACATGAGCCGATCGGTTGGGGCACTCCAACCGATCAGTTGGTGCCCTGAACCGATCGGTTCATGGTCCTGATCCGGGTCAAATTGACTTTCCTTGTTTCTTTCCCAATTGGCATCGAAATACCAATACTATTTCCAATCAAATTAGAAATCCTATTTCCAATCAAATTAGAAATCGAAACGAAAGGCAAACTCGCACCAATCCCACTTTCCCGAGTTGCTCCATTGCACCAGTTGAACCGATCAGTTCAACACTTGAACCAATCGATTCACCCTGTGCATGAGCCGATCGACTCAACCCTTGAGCCGATCGGTTCAGCAACCTCAGCCGACCGGTTCATCTCATGAACTGATCGGTTGGGAGTGTAGATTGTGCAGAATCAGTCAAATGCGATTTCAATCAATCCGATACTCCAATCAATGCGTCCAACACCTTGAACCATATGATATTGAGCCATCGACTGATTGAGTGTTTAATTGAACTACTAAACTCCTTTAGTAATCAATCTAAACATTGCTTGTGGAAAAACTCCTCTTCCAGGTTAAATCCTATGTGTGTGACCCTGCAGGTCCATTTCACGTTGGCAGTGAAAGTCCATAACACTTATGACTTCACAAGCACAGAGCGGTGCCTAGTCACACATCAGTGCTACCCAAGTGAAAGTAGAAAGTTGGAGAACAACTTTCATCCTACAATCCATGAATGGTGTTACAGCGAGTGTATAATTCCTTTGTCACTGATATCCCGAATGAACTCGAGGCATGGATCTGTCATCCTGTCAACGTTCATTCACTTTCTTGATCTCAGAGTAGATTGGAAGAGATATGTATGACATCATTATCACATACTGACTCATACATGCGTGCACGCCTTTCTCAATCCTACTCATCAAGTGGCCATGGGTATCAAACTCTCTCAGGAGGGACAAATCCCATATCTATCACTCGCCCCTCAAAAGCCCCATGTGTCAAAGCCATCCAATCATCACCTTTATAACAACCCATGTTTCAGGACTGCATTTGATGATGTCAAAGTGTGCCCAACGACATGTGTTGAGTGCAGTGATTTCAGGTCTAAGAATCACACTCACCACCATCACTGTGAGTACTGACTGTGACTACCATCTCATGGTTCCATGTGTCAAACTCACGGTGGGTCTGTCCGGTACCTTGTTCTCTAACAAGTACCTATGTGTTTGGTTTGATATCTCTATATCATGACTAATGAGATTCTGTCATCAACCAACACCACAATCTAGTCTTGTGTGTCATAGTTGTCTATCTACCTTCCACTATGACATCCGACTAGGGACATAGCAAGAATGTACAAACTCTTAGCATCCGTATTATCTCATCGTTCAGGTCCTGAACCTGAAGGCATACATCATTGAGTACTGTCATTCTCTAGACATTCAATCTGTTCTATCACTATCTCAAATGACTGAACCAGAATGAATTGGAAGCTTGCCTTTGATGTTTATCAAATCAATCTTAATGTATCCCATCAATCATCACATGATTGGCTCTCAGGGCATACATACCAACACTATGATCTCCAAAGGTGGAAGCTGAGGAGAGAGAATACCAACATCCACCATCATCCTCCACCTTCGTTCATCCACCGAGCTATTACTTGGGGTAGATCTAGAGAGAGAGAGAACCAAGGAGTCCAGAAGATCAAGGAGAAGAACCAAAAGATGAGATCCGACCTGCACGGAGGCTAAGAAGTGAGAGCGACCTCTCCTCTATGGGCTAAATCTTTTCTTCTTCTCTTTTCTTCTACTATTCTCCTTTGTTTCTGTACAAGGATGTTTTTCCATCTTTGTTCGGTGCCAACAATGCTTGTGCATTACTAGTTAAGCTCCTTCATGGCTATGTAGCCCGATCTGGGCATGTTTATGTACTTTTTCCTTAAGTAAGTAGTTTTATTCCATATAAGTATGTTGCTTGTTCTATCTTCTCTCTCTAATTGTGATTGCTAGTTTGGTTGATCTCTTTCTAGTTTGAACTGCTATTTCTGCCTATATGGAGAGATCCATTATACGAATAGATGAGAGTTGATAGATTGGATCAAAATACGAGAGGAGGATGGTTCTAGGTCCTCTATTCCTAACATTCTAGAATACTCTAAGACCCAAGGGGTAATCTAGAGTATTCTATGGTGTTGATTTGTAATCCTCAAGAGAGGTTAGATGGCATATTGTTGATGGTTTTAATCACACTACGCGAATGTGACTGGGATGACCCCACAGGAACATATACCAAAATGCGTACTATGTTTAGTTTTAAGATGCTTGCTAAGGTGTTCAAGGGTTGTCTACGCCTGAGAACGGGTGCATAGACTGCCCAGGTTGCGGTACATAGCTAGAAACTCCTTCTCTCTGATTAGTAGAATCCTACGAATTCTGTTTTGTTTTATTTTTTTTGTTTTGTTTTCTTTGTTTTCCCTTTTTATTCGTGACAGCCCGCTAGACTAGTTCTAGCACATATTTTCATCAACTATTGTCTTGGCTTGTCTGACTCAGGAATGAAATATCTGGCGTCCTAAATGTCACTGCATCCCTATGTTCGACCCCTTATATCTACTTTGACCCCGTAATAAAAGTTGCGGGGGTCTTTGAAGGTTTTGGGTTATAAATTTAAAATTCTAACTCACTTCTGATCCGATCAACTACTTATAAGGCAATTCAATTTTCTCTAGCTCCCTCCATCTGTCCCAGTATCAGGTTCCTTGGAATGTTGTTTTCATGCATCAAGTTTTATGGTTCCTTGGGGATTTTTCTCCCGCTACCATTGTTGTGACCTATTGCACATGAAATTGTGATATGTTGAGTCCACCTGTTGAAGGGTGTTTTGTATGCATAGGGTGTAGTTGTCAAAAATACTAGTTTCTAGTAGTCCATATGACCCATATGGTTGTCATCATCAATATGTCATGATTGGGGTATCAGCCCATTCAATGTTTCATGTGTTATGCATGGTGTTGAGGTAGGCATCTGCTATAATAGTGGTGGTTGTGGTATAGTAGATCCATATACATCTAGAGGTTTGGCATCCGTATATAAGATGTTGATTTGTTTCTTCATTACAATTGCATAGACGACATCCAGAAGGGTCCCTCAAAACCTCTATGCCTCATAGCCATGTCCGTGGGTGGTTTGTCATGGAAGTTGAGCCATGTCAGAATGTGTAATTGGGGGGGGGCATTTAATTTGTTAGATCTTAATATATGATCTAGCCAGTCCTCTGTAAGTTAAGTGTTGGTATGCTAATTTGGTTGTGTATCTAGGTCCCAAACCCATGAGATGTGTCTTCTAATGTTGTGTTCTAATTTATTGGGGATGTCCGAATATGTGGTTGGGTTTGTCCATTCTCTGAGCCATCATTTAAACTGTTGTCTACGTTGGATCCTAGTTTAGTTAATAGTGTGCAGTGTTTGTGATTGATAAGAGTACTTGGAATGTGTCTGGTAGGTAGTTGTTGGTTGATAAGCTTTTGTCCATGCCACCATGGGTCATGCAAGAATTTGGTATTATTCCATAGGTGGGGTGGTATATGGATTGTGTTGGATATGATGTGAATAGTTTTGACCAAGTGTTTCCAAAGGGGTGATGATATTCTACTGATATTAATCGACCATGGTATCTGGTGTTGGAGATATTTATCACGAAAGATCTTGGTCCAGATTTTATGCTCTTTGTTGCTAATTATTGGTCATTTCATGGATAAGAGTGAGACTATAAATTTTGATGTTGAGGATGCCCCATCCTCCCTCTTTCTTAGGGAAGCATATTGATTCTCATTTGGCTAGATGTAATTTCTTGCCTTGGTGTTCCCCATAGGAACTTCATGTGGATTTTGTGAATGTTTATGTGAACCGTAGAGGGGAGTGGTATGCGTGGCATGTAGTAAGTGATGATGGGGGTGAGAGATGAATTGATAAGGGATATGCGTCCTGCTCTAGATAGGTAATTGTTTTCCCATGCGTTGACATGATTGTTGAGTTTGTTGATGATAGGATTCCATGCCGTGATGGGAAACCGTGTTGGGGTGAGTGGGAGACCAAAATATGTAAATGGAAAAATTTCTTGATGACATCCCAACATGTTTGTATATCTATCTCTATCTATTGAGTCCATATGGAATTATTCATTCATCTTCCCGCTTGACTTATTTTTTGTGTCAGAGCAATGGCTATGGAAGAACCATTCCATTGATAAAAGGCAGCAACAAGAACAAATGTTAGAAATATTTCATGGCAAGCAACTACTAAGCAACCCATATGAAAGGCCAACCACCAAAGTAAATAGAATAAAGCCATAATTTCCAGCATGGCCAGTCGAACCTCCATAAAAATGTATGAATATATTTAAAGAATGGCCAATATATGATATTGCCTATTGTTGTTTATTAGAGACCACTCGAAAGTATGACTGACATATAGTCTAGAAACAGATGTGGCCTATATATATATTATCCTCTAGCTAGTCTTCGTCGCCATGGTTTATGTAGCATGGAAGAAATGATGATTGTAACTTTCCAAAACCACATGGTTACAGATAAGAAATCAACAAATTAAAACGTAGAGATACAATACATATTCAACTTCATTTTTTCAGTGTTGTGACCTAAATAAATAAATTAAGACATCGAAAAGAAAATCAACAATTAGTAACATAGATAAATTAATGATGTTCCTGCTTTAGTGTTACAGTCTTAATAAATATAACATAAACAAAGAGAATATAAACATGTTGTTCGGAAAAAATGGCAATACTCTGCAAGACTCAAGGCATGAGATTTAACGTGGAAAACTCTCCCCAAGTTAAGGAGAGTAAAACCACAGGGCAATACCGGTAAATAAGAACTATGTAATCAAGATTTACAACTCACACTGCCCAAATTTAATCACCCCTAAATCCGAGTAGCTCCCCCCCACTAGAGAACAAAGATAAGGAAGAAGAGAATCACACTCAAGGTGAACACAATCTCTCTCTTAACTTTATCTCCTCATGACGTCGTTGTTGCTGTTGGGGATTGCTTGTTGCCTCTACGATCGATGATCGATTGTCTCCATCAGTGACAAGGTCACCTACCTCGTCGTTTCCTGTGGTACTCGTTCTAGTTGGCTCCTCAAACTAGGATTTCGGCACGCTGCTGCAAACCGAAAGCTCTCTCCGCCTGAGAGAGGGAGTGTGTGTCCTCCGCTGACCGGACAAACAACCGCCGTAGTCACAACACCAACAACTGCCACTGACTGATGTTCGTCTTCTGCTCTTGGATCCGCCTCCTCTGTCAATGCCCTTTGTTGTGTTGCCGACTACCAACCGCTACTTTGCTTCAAGGAAAAGTCATTGGACCTCTCTTATCCACAAGTGATCTCCACCTGTTGTTATTGTTCTACGACTCTTCTACAACAGAAGGCACCAACAACAAACAACTGATGGGATGATCCCAATGGCCTCCCCCATGGTCTCTATTTATAGGCCTCCATCCATGTAGTTGCAACCAGGACTCCTAATCCAAATCCTAGTCTCACTCCTAGTCCAAATCCATGATGCACAAAGGGAACCATCTTCTTGTTTCCTATTGGATTTGACTCATATTAGGATTGGCAACACATGTCCAATTCTTTTTTAAGTCCCAATCCAATTTGGATGTGGGTCGGACTCCTATTCCCAACAATCTCCCCCTCCAGCCCATAAGAGAGACGTTGTCTTCATCAATCATCCAAAGTATCTTTTGGACTCCATCACC
Source organism: Alisma plantago-aquatica (assembly GCA_963693085.1). Classification (NCBI taxonomy): domain Eukaryota; kingdom Viridiplantae; phylum Streptophyta; class Magnoliopsida; order Alismatales; family Alismataceae; genus Alisma; species Alisma plantago-aquatica. The sequence continues at coordinate 818,840 of OY856415.1, read as the reverse complement.
ACTTGTGATGGCTTCCGATAGGTGGTCAATCTCCCCAAGAATGTCAGCATCCTATTGTTTTCATCCCTCTTCTTGAAGTCCCACCTTGACTTCACTTTGTTCCCAAGCAACAGAGAAGAAGTATCTTGGCCATACTGCTTCTCTCTCCATGCCCACACCTAGAACTTTGTCGGCTCCCCCTGACCTGGTCAGTCGAGCTGTCCTGGATGAAAACCATGTTTCTGGCCTTCTGCAGTAAGCTTCAGAAACCTTCTTATGATGCTCCCCCTGTCGATGTAAGTCTACACCAAGAGTCTGATCCTCCAACCTAGGTGTAGCAACTACATCTGCAATGTATTGCCCTCCTTCCTCACACGTGTGTTGTTTCGAGAAAGTATTTGGAGCGACCTTCTCTAACTGGGAGCTGTCACATTGCATCTCCTGATGTATGTAGAAATCCACTTTTCTACCCTTTCTAACATCATTGAGAGAACCCCGCATCTCAGCCATGCGGCTATCTGTAGAACTTCCTCGTAGTACTCCATGATTCCATCTTCTTTGAGATGGCTTTGACTTCTTCACTTCCTGAACCTTGTCTTTGTGCACAATGAATGTGGTTTTATATAGTTTGCAGCACAGTCTGCCTCGAGCTATCACCAAACACCCTTTTGTCACCTTGTACTTGCCTTTGCTGAACCCGAGATGATATCAGTTCCTATCCAATAAGGAACCAACAATTACGTTGAGTCTCAGATCTGGAACATGACGAACATCCTTGAGCGTGACAATACACGTGATATATGTTTTGACACAGATATCACCAATCCTGACGATCTTTGAGTAGCTACCATTCCCCATCCTCACATTGCCAAAGTTCCCTCTTCTGTATCTTGTGAAGAACTTCTTGTGAGATGCAACATGACACGTCACTCCCGTGTCTATCGCCCACTCAACATCATCCTTTGTATTCAGACACTACTCTTGGACTGTAAGCACTTCCTCTGCAATAGCAGCTAAATTGTTCTACTCATCATCCTCTTGTTCTTTGGCAAGTTCTTATGACACCCTCTTCCAGACCTTGCAGTCCTTCTTAAAGTGTCCAACTTTTCTGCAACAGTAACATTCTTTACCCCTTGTCTTCGACTTTCCGCGGTTAGAACCGTGATTGTGACTCTGATTTCTTCCTCTGCCTCCAACGAGTAGAGCTGAACCTGAAGAATCATATCTGGCACATTCCCTCTTGCAGATGTCTTCACTCAGGATCAAATTCTGAATATCATCAAGCTTTAGCTTTATGCTTCCAGACGAACTGCTGACTGCTGTCATAGTAGCAGACCAACTCTCGGGCAAAGAGGAGAGTAGGATAAGAGCTTTAAATTCATCTTCAAACTTTATCTCCACGGAGTTGAGTTGTGTGATTATGATGTTAAACTCATGGACGTGATCAGCTACAGAGGCACCTTCGCTCATCTTCAGGTTGAACAAGTGACGCATCAAATATACCTTGTTCGTAGTAGTTGGCTTCTCGTACATATTTGATAGTGTCTTCAGAAGTCCCGCAGTTGTCTTCTCGTTGGCAATGTTGAATGCAACATTTCACGCCAATGTCAACTTGACCACTCCAAGTACTTGACGATCAAGGATATCCCAGTCCTCCTACTTCATGTGTTCAGGGTTAGTTCCCGCCAGAGATTGATGCAGTTTCTTCTGGTACAGATAGTCTTCAATCTGCATCTTCCAGAAGCCAATGTCCTTGCCATCAAACTTGTCGATGCGCGCTTTCCCATCTTCACACATCATTGTCACTTCCACTTCAACCTTCCAACCTTGCTCTGATACCACTTGTTGGGTTAAAATGTCAATACTCTGCAAGACTCAAGGCACAAGATTTAACATGGAAAACTCTCCCCAAGTTAAGGAGAGTAAAACCACGGGGCAATATTGGTCAACAAGCTCTATGTAATCAAGAATTAAAACTCACACCGCCCAGATTTAATCCCCCCTAAAGCCGAGTAGCTCCCCCCACACGAGAACAAAGATAAGGAAGAAGTTAATCACACTCAAGGTGAACAAAATCTCTCTCTTAACTTTATCTCCTCATGACGCCGTTGTCATTGTTGGGGATTGCTTGCTGCCGCTACGATCGCTGATCGTCTCCACCGGTGACAAGGTCGCCTACCTCGTCATTACATGCGGTACTCATTCTAGTTGGCTCATCCAACTAGGATTTCGGCACACTACTGCAAACTGAAAGCTCTCTCTGCCTGAGAGAGGGAGTGTGTGTCCTCTGCTGACCGGACAAACAACTGCCGTAGTTACAACACCAACAACCGCTACTGACTGATGTTCATCTTCCGCTCTTGAATCCGCCTCTACTATCAATGCCCTCTGTTGTGTTGCCGACTGCCAACCGCTACTTTGCTTCAAGACAAATTCGTTGGCCCTCTCTTATCCACAAGAGAGCTCCACTTGTTGTTCTTGTTCTACATCTCTTCTACCACAGAAGACACCAACAACAAACAACTGATGGGATGATCCCAATGCCTCCCCCATGGTCTCTATTTATAGGCCTCCATCCATGTAGTTGCAACCAGGACTCCTAATCCAAATCTCAGTCTCACTCCTAGTCCAACTCCATGATGTACAAAGGGAACCATCTTCTTGTTTCCTATTGGATTTGACTCGTATTAGGATTGGCAACACATGTCCAATTCTTTTTTAAGTGCCAATCCAATTTGGATGTGGGACGGACTCCTATTCCCAACACATGTCATCGTTGTCCATCTTTTTGAGCTTTTGAAAAGAAGTGTAACAGCAAATTATACACTGTGAAAAAAGAGCAAGAGAAGCCCATATAATCGGGAGTAACCAGCGAACTGTAAAGATTTTATGTCGACATATGATTTAATATGCAGGAGAGAGAAGGCATCCTTGGTGTTTTGTAATGCAGTGGAAAATTAAAGCAGATGACAACAGATGTATGTTTAGCACACTGGTTGTGTTGTGAGAAGGCAGACGATGCATGTGTATAACACAGACATATAATACCCAAATCGAGCAAGAGCAGTAACTCATAGTACACATGTTTTGTGTCCACCCTAAGCATAAAGCGTGTCAGATGTGTAGTTATAGAGATATAATCAATTCATTTATAGACGTCCTCGTATACGAAAGCTTACTTAAACTTTGATGTTGCAATCTTATAAAATATAACGTAGGCAAAGAAAATATAAAACTTGTCTCTGTTGACGTCCTTTGACCTTATGAAAAGAAGTGTAACATTAGATTTTAGTGTTGTGAAAGAAAGCAAGAGAAGGCCATATAAACGTGAGTAATCGACGAACTACGAAGATTTTATGCCGGAATATGATTTAATATGTTGGAAGAGCAGACATCCTTTGAGGTTTGTGATGAGTTAGAAATTAAAGCAGATGAGGGAAGACGTAAGGTTTGTAGAGTAGTTGTGTTGTGAAAAAGGAGATGACGCATGTCTATAACACATATATATATATATATATAACACCCAAATCGAGCAAGAGCTGGCAGTAGGATTATTCATTAAGGAACAACTCATGGTACACATGTTTTGTGTGCACCCAAAGCATAAAACATTTCTGATATGCACTTGTAGGGATGTACTCAATTCACTTTTTAGACAGCCTTGTATACAAAAGTTATGCTTCAATTTTAGTATTGCAATCTTAATAAATATAATACAAGAAAAGAAAATATAAAATCTATCACCGTTGGCCGTCCTTTGAGCTTATGAAAAGAAGTGTAATAACAGATTCCAATGATGTGAAAGAAAGCAAGAAAAGGCCATATAATTCTTAGTAACCAACAAACTGCAAAGATTTTATGTCGGCATATGATTTAACATGCAGGAGAGAGCATGCATCCTTTGAGGTTTGGGATGTAGCAAGAAATTGAAGCATATGAGGCAAATGTAAGTTTTGCAGATTGGTTGTGTTGTGCAAAAGGAGACGTTGTATGTGTATAACACGGATATGTAACACCCAAATCAAGCGAGATCTGGCAGTAGGATTATTCATTCAGGAACAGCTAATAGTACACATGTTTTGTGCCCACACTAAGCATGTAACGTGTCAGATATGCAGTTATAAGGATATATTGAATTCACCTTTTAAACGGTCTCGTATATGAAAGCTACACTTAAATTTTGGTGTTTCAGTCTTAATAGATATAACTAGGAAAAAGAATATAAAACTTGTCGTGAAGTGTAACAACATATTTTAGTGTCGTGAAAGAAAGCAAGAGAAGGCTATATAATCATGAGTAAACTAGCTAATTGTGAAGATTTTATGTCGGTATGTGATTTAATTAGTAGGATTATTCATTAACGAACAATTCATGGTACACATGTTTTGCGCCCACCCTAAGCATGATACGTGTCGGATATGTAGTTATTGGGATATACACAATTCACTTTTTAGATGACCTCATATACGAAAGTTACGGTTAAATTTTGGTATTGCTGTCTTAATAAATATAACATAGGTAAAGAGAATATAAAATCTATGACTATTGGCCGTCCTTTGAGCTTATAAAAAGAAGTATAACAATAGATTTCAGTTTTGTGAAAGAAGATAAGAGAAGGTCATATAATCGTGAGCAACCAGCCAACTACAAAGATTTTACATTGGCATATGATTTAATATGTAGGAGAGAGGAAACATCCTTTGAGGTTTCTGATGCTGCCAAAAATTAAAGTAGATGAGGGCAGACATAAGTTTTGTAGACTGGTTGTGTTGTTAGAAAAGATATGTTGCATGTTTATAGCAAAAATATATAATACCAAAATTGAGCAAGAGCTGGCAGTGGGATTATTCATTAAGGGAAGCTCGTGGTACACATGTTTTGAGGCCACCCTAGGCATAAAATATGTTAGATATGCAGTTATAGGGATATAATCAATTCACTTTTTAGACGACCTCATATATGAAAGTATAACAAATCAAAATCTAGAATCCCACCCTATTTGTTTAACAAGTTAGTGAGGTTTTTTCTTTAGACTTGGCCAAACAAAAATAATTAGAGACCTAACTAAGACATGAATATGCATGAAAACAAATATGATCGAATGCTCTCATATTAATTTTTAGACCAAAAAAGAATACATAAAATATGTCACATGTGATAAATGATAAATATATAGAATTTCATGTAGAATAATGATATATAATCCTTTTAGTTGTAATGTGACACAATTGGATGAATAATAGTAATAATGATGAAATAATATGTTAATTAAAACAATAATGGTCACAAATATTAATTTGGTATAACTCATGAAAGGAAATCTTAAAAATGAAGTATAGTATGAAAAACGTGTTCCATTGGTCCCACTTAGCTTGGGAGTCAAGTTTCACCTTATTTGCACAATAATAACTTCCTAATTTCTTTTAGGAAAAAAATATAAAATTTTCTCCAAAATTTCAAATAAACCATTAAATGACTTCAAAAGTGGAAAAAATCTCATATTCGTAATCTACATACTAAAATTACCTATGTGTGAATTTTCATCTAATTTGGGGAATCTTGAATGTTCTAGTATGGTTAGGAGAGAGAAAGTGTGTAAAACTCTAGAATACAAAATAATGTACAAAATAATCTCAAAAGAGACAATTAATGGAAAACTCGTGTCCACATGTTTGAGTTTTCTTGAAGGTGAAGTTTCATATTAATTGGATAATTCTAGATGTCTCTAATGCATTAGGAAAGAGAAATATGACTTAGATTAAAATAATTAAATAAAATACCAGACATCTCCAAATGTGAAAACTAATGCTAAAATCAAATTATACATGTCTTAATTGGTCTAGATGTAAGATTTCATTTAATTTGGAGTTTGCTTGAACTCTAATTAAGGAGAGAGAAAAGGGAAAATAAGGTAAATATCACTTTAGTCCAAATCAGATTTGGTATTGATATCAATGTCATGAACTTGATTTATTTGAAAAATTTATGAGCCACTCTTAGGCCTTGGATCCAGATCAGATACCTACACATCTTATTCAACTTTTGGTTTTGCTCATGACGCAGACCCGTTGAACAGTAGCGTCGGGATGGTGGTTTGGTTTCTCAGGGTTTTCTCACTCATTTTTCTATCATTCTCTATGATTTTTAAGGATTCCTCATCCAATAATTTATAATTCAAATCCTAATTTCTTTATCCGTGAATCCCCCAAATTTCCTTCCCAACCTCTCGAACTCTCCTTACGACAGGAACGCACACCCTGGTCTATATATAGGGGAATGTGTCTTAGTCTTCACCACACCTCACGTCATTGATATATTCTCTAATTTCCTTACACACTATGGTTTCAACCACTGATGATTAAGATTTTCAATCTATGCTTGTGGCAGACCACCTCGACACTCAACATCGCCCAAATCTAATCAAGAATAGAATTGAGTTCTGTAACCCTCCGCAGTTGCCTCAGTTCTTTCTATTTTGGGAGAGGTTGTCTTGTTAGGTTTTGTCCAATTCCATGCCCACCTGCTTGGGCTGCTTCGAGCATCCATGGCGGGTGCATGGTAGGGGATGAATCTCTCCTTTACCCTCAGTTTCCTTTTCATATTTTGTTTTTCTTCTGGGGGAAAAACCAAAATTTCACCACCATTTTGCTTTCATGAAATGCACGTCCTTTTGGATACCTAACCGACTGACTGGCATCTGGTTGGGCCAACTCAACAAGTTGAACGTTTACTTGACATTGTGGATTTTTGGCGATTTTTGATTGGTGGAATTTTCTAAAAATTATAAGTTTTTCTCGATTCATCCAAAATTTAAAAGGAATTAGTCACCGGATTCAAAAAAATATTCTCCATTTTATGGTACTAGTTTTATCGATTAAATCCAAACTAATTGACATTTTCCTAATTGTCCATAATTTGCAAAATTCATAACTAATCTTTTGTAAGTCATAAAAATAAAGTAAAATATGTTATGAACTCAAAAAAATATAACCTACAATATTGATTGGTCTTGATAACCTAATTCGTAGATAATAAAATGGTATCTTTTAGAGTTTATCAAATTAATTTAACCCTAACCCTAATTCTACATATATGTTTAATACATGCTTTGGAGACCTAGGCTTGGACCTAGATCTGACTTTGGATTTGTTTGGACTCTGAAGTGAGGTATTTTTGTATCCCTAATTATTCTATATTGAGCAATAATCCTGAATTATCACTCTTTTGATAGCCCATACAATATCTCTCTTTGATAATTTATTCCATGTGAAATATTCTTCTTGATCACGACATTAGCATCATCCTATTTTGGTTGGACTTTTTTTTAATCCATATTATGCTTTTATTCTTAATGAAGCCCTAATTTTTCCACTTATCTGGTGGATGTTTATATTGTCCATTTATGTGATGGCAATCTTGTTTATGCTATACTTTTTGCTTGCCTCTACATTTAGCATTTTATGTGACTCAATAGACCTAGAATAGTGTAAGTACATTGGTTTTTGGGTTGTATGCCCATGCATTATTTTCGAGATGGAGGTTGTGTTCCCCATACCCTGGTGATGATGCCCATTTTTATATATATTAGGAGTTTGGCACTATTCCATTTTCTATTAGGTTTCAAGGTTGTGAGACTTGGCCACCTTTGTTATTTATATTGTTCTAGTGTTATGCTTATCTCACATGCATGCATGTTGATGACTATTATAGATGGGTTGTGAGCCCTAATTATTGATATCTACTTGTGTGGCACAACTTTTATTTGTTGTTTATATGGCAAGTATTATTTTATTATCACATGATTGCAATTCATTTTCTCCTGATAACAGTTTGGGTGGTCTTTTGTATACCATCATTTTAAATTTGAAACTTTTATACCTATTACAACATACCTTTTTTTTGTCTTTGGAATGGATGTTTTATTCCTCAAATTTTAGTAGAGAATGCATCCTCTCTCGGGTCCCACACCTTACAACATGGTATCAGAGCCTATGGTAGTTAGAATCTGACTATTTCAATTTTGTCTCCCTAATTAGAACCCTTGCTTTACATAGTTCCCCTCTATGTGAGATGTTTATCCTATAATTGACTTAAGATAATTCATGAGATGATGGAAGGTTGATGTGAGGTATACATTAGAATCATGTTTAGTAAACCCTAATGTGATGTGATGATCTTACCCTAACATATAGGTGACATATATCTTTGGATGTTATGAGGTTTGACTTGAGGACTAAATTAGGTTATGAGGATGAGGCAATAGTGAGATAAGGAGAACTTATTATGGATAAATTGTGACTTGGTACCTACAATTGATTTAGGATCCATCTTTTGTTTTATATCGAATGGATTTCATCACCAAAAGTTACTTTCATTACTATTACATGTATAAAATAACTTTTCTGGACTTTATTGAGGTTTTCTTGAACTAAGTCACAATAAATAGATATGTGAAGTTTTAGTTGAGAAACTCTTGTCTTAGCTATGTGGTGACTAGGAAGATATGTCTTATGATAAAGGTTAGTTGACCTACCCTTTGTACCCGATGAATTTTTGAATGTTGATGTGAACCTTAGGGTTGTTAGGTTAGAGACACTAGGACCTAAAGCACAACCCTAGGCTGATATGACACATTAGTTAGATTCCTGACCAATTAATGACACACTAAAATTTTCCCAACTAAAAGATCCATATGTAACCCTAATATCTTTAAGAGGTGTTTAGTTTGACTTATTAGGTTTAACCTTTTGAGGGATGGAGAGTAGTTGGTTGTTGATGATACATGGTTGATTTGATTTCGAGGACATAATCCTTTTAAGGGGTGGATTGTTGTAATGAACTAAAACCTAGAATCTTACCCTATTTTTTTAGAAAGCTAGTGAGATTTTCTATTCAGCCTTAGCCAAACAAGGATAAATTAGAGACCTAACTAAGACATGAATATGCATGAAAACATATATGACCTACTACTCTCATATTAATTTTTAGACCAATAAAGGATACATAAAATATGTCACATGAGATAATGATAAATATATAGAATTTCGTGCACAATAATGATATATAACCCTTTTGGTTGTAAATGTGTAGATATGGTAAGCAATTGGATGAATAATAGTAATAATGATGAAATAATATGTTAAGTAAAAAAATTAATGGACCACAAATATTCATTTGGTATAACTCATGAAAGTAAATCTTAAAAATGAAATCTAGTGTGAAAAGTGCGTTCATTGGGTTCCAGTTAGCTTGGGAGTCAAGTTTCACCTTATTTGCACAATAATAACTATCTTAGTTTTTTTAAGAAAGAAAATATGAGTTTTATCCAAAATATCAAATAAATCATTAACTTACTTCAAAAGTAGAATATAATCTCATATTCGTAATCTACATACTAAATTATCTTGAGTGTGAGTTTTCATCTAAATTGGATAATCTTGAATGTTCTAGTATGTTTAGGAGGGAAAAAGTGTGTAAAATCCCAAAATATTAAATAATATGCAAAATAATCTCAAAAGAGAAAATTAATGGAAAATTTGTGTTCCACAAGTTTGAGTTTTCTTGAAGATGAAGTTTCACATTAATGGGGTAATTCTATATGTCTCTAATGCATTAGGAAAGAGAAAATATGATTTACTTAAAAAGAAATAAATAAAATATCACACATCTCCAAATGTGAAAACTAATGCCAAAGTCGGATTCTACATGCCTTAATTGGTCTAGGTGCAAAATTTAATATAAATTGGAGTTTTTTTGCACCCTCAATTAGGAAGAGAGAAAAAGGGAAATAAATTAAACATCACTTTAGTCCAAATTGGATTTGGTATTGATACCAAGGTCACAAACTGAATTTATTTAGTAAACTCATAGGTTGCACTCAGCCCTTGGATCGAGAAGGGAAGCCTACACACCCCGTGCCTCTTTTGGTTTTGCTCATGATGCGAACCCATTGGATTTTGATCCAAAGGTGTAGGCATCATCTCGTACCTCGAGTAGGAGAGGGTCTCGTGAGTGAATAGTAGCGTCAGGATGGTGGCTTGGTTTTTTGGGATTTATCACTCATTTCTACATCATTCTCCATGATTTTTCTTGTGTTATATTTGGTAAAGGATTCTACATCCAAAGCTCTCCAATTCAAGTCCTAATTTCCCTTATTCGTGAATCGCCCAAATTTCCATCCCAACCTCTTGAACTCTCCTCACAATAGGCATGCACACCTTGCCCTATATATAGGGGACCGTGTCTTAGTGTTCACCACATCTTTCCACATCAATATCTTCTTCCAATTTCCTTGTGCACTGCCATTTCAACCATTGACGATTGAGCTTTTCAATCTCCTCTTACGATACAACACCTCGACACTCAGCATCGCCTCAGTCTATTCAAGACTAGAAGTGAGTTCCATACCCTCCTAGATTGCCTCTATTCTTTCTATTTTGTGAGAGTTTGTCTCATTGGGTTTTTCCCAACTGCTCAATCTGCCATGATGGGCTCATGGTGGGGATGAATCCCCTTGGTGTATTCTCGCCTTTACCCTCCGTTTCCTTTTCATATTTTGTTTTTCTTTAGGGGAGGAACCGAATTTTCACCCTCATTTTATTTTCATGAAACATGTATCTTGTTGGATGCTTAAGCATCTGACTTGGCCTCTGCTTATCGGGCCAACTTAGCAAGTTGACCACTGACTGGATATTGTGGATTTTTTGTGATTTTTTGATTGGTCAGATTTCTAAAACTTCATAACTTTTTTCTATTTATCCAAAAAATGCAAATAAATAGTCGTTGGGTTCAGAAGAAGATTCTCCATTTTATGGTATCATTCTTGTCTATCAAATCCAACCTAATTTTTATGTGAATTTGAATAGATTTTCCCTTATTGGTTATAATTTGTAGAATTCATAACTAATAATTTATAAGTCAGATAAATAAAGTAAAATATGCAGGTAATTTCATGTTGAGATGGGCCTAGCTTAAGGACTTGAAGCTTGAAGAGAAACTTGATATGGTTTATATTTCCCTCTACGAGATCTTTATGATGTAATATCCATGTAAATCCTATGTGGGAGATCACAGTGTACTTTTATAAAATCGATTATAGTCATGTTTATATTCTTCTTATATACTTTGGTCTTTTGTATACCATCATTTGAAATTTGAAAATCTACATCTATTCTAGCATACCTTTTGAATGTGTTTGGAATGGATGTTTTATTCCTCAAATTTAGTAGGGAGTCAATCCCCTCTTGGGTCCCACTCCTTACAGAAAGTTACACTTAAATTTTGGTGTTGTAGTCTTAAAAAATATAGCATAGGCAAAGAGAATATAAAACCTATCACTATAGGCCATCCTTTGAGCTTATGAAAATAAGTGTAACACCAGATTTCAGTGTTGTGAAAGAAAGTAAGAGAAGGCCATATAATCATGAGTAACCAACAAACTATGAATATTTTATGTCGACATATGATTTAATACGTAGGAGAGAGAAGGCATCCATTGAGCTTTTTCATGCAGTTGCAAATTAAAGCTGATAAGGGAAGATGTAAGCTTTGCATATTGGTTTCATTGTGAGAAAGGAGATGTTGCATATAACACCCAAATTGAGTAAGAGATAGTTGTAGGATTATTCATTTAAGAACAACTCATAGTAAAAATGTTTTGCTCCCACCCTAAGTATAAAACGTGCCAGATATGCAATTATAGGGATATAATCAATTCACTTTTTTGACGCCATCGTATACGAAATCTACGCTTAAATTTTGATGTTAAACTCTTAATAAATATAACATAAGAAAATAGAATATAAAATATGTCACCGTTGGCCCTCCTTTGAGTTTATGAAGAAAAGTGTAACATCAGATTTTAGTGTTGTGAAAAAAGCAATAGAATGCCATATAATCGTGAGTAACCAGCAAACTGTGAAGATTTTATGTCAGCATATGATTTAATACATAGGAAGAGAAGGCATCCTTTGATTCTTGTGATGAGCCAGAAACTAAAGCAGATGAGGGCAAACATAAGTTTTCTAGAGTGGTCATGTTGTGAGAAAGGAGACATTGCATGTGTATAACATGGATATATAACACCCAAATCGAGCAAGAGCTGGAAGTGGGATTATTCATTAAGGAACAACTCATGTACACATGTTTTGGGCCCACCCTAAGCATAAAACATGTTTGATATGCGGTGATAGGGATATATTCAATTCACTTTTTATACAGACTTGTATGCGAAAGATACACTTAAATTTTGGTGTTGCATTCATACTAACTATAACATAGGCAAAGAGAATATAAATAGTGTCACCGTTGGCCATCCTTGAGCTTATGAAAAGAATTGTAACAACATATTTTAGTGTTGTGAAAGAAAGCAAGAAAAGGTTATATAATCATGAGTAACCAGTAAACTATAAAGATTTTATGTCGACATATGATTTAATGAGCAAGAGAGAGCAGTCATCCTTTGAGGTTTGTGATGCATCCGTAAGTTGAAGCACATGAGGACAAACATAAGTTTTGTAGACTGGTTGTGTTGTGAAAAAGGAGACGTGTAGAACACGGATATATAACATCCAAATTGAGTAAGAGCTGGTAGTAGGATTATTCATTATGTAACATCTCATAGTACATATGTTTTGCACCCACCCTAAGTATAAAATGTGTTTGATGTGTAGTTATAGGGATATATTCAATTCACTTTTTATATGGCCTTGTATACGAAAACTATGCTTAAATTTGGTGTTGCAGTCATAATAAATATAACATAGGCAAAGAGAGTATAAAACATGTCATTGTTGGCAGCCCTTTGAGCTTATGAATGGAAGTATAACGACAAATTTTTAGCAAGAGAAGGCTATAAAATTGTGAGCAACCCGTAAACTGTGGACATTTTATATTGGCATTTGATTTAATAATAAGTAGGATTATTCGTTAAGGAATAGCTCATGGTACACATGTTTTGCACTCACCCTAAGCATAAAATGTGTCAGATATGCAGTTACAGGGATATACTCAATTCACTTTTTAGATGACCTCGTATATGAAAGTTACAGTTAAATTTTGAGGATGTAGTCTTAATAAATATAAGATAACCAAAGAGAATATAAAACATGTCATTGTTGGCTGTTGTTTGAGCTTATGAAAAGAAGTATACCAACAAATTTTAGTTCTATGAAAGAAAGCAAGAGAAGGCCATATAATCATAAGTAACCAACAATCTGTGAAGATTTTATGTCGTTATATTAATTAATACGTAGGAAAGAGAAGGCATCCTTTGAGGTTGTGATGCAGCCAAAAATAAAAGTAAATGAGGGCAGATGTAAGTTAGGCAGATTGGTTTTGTTGTGAAAAAGGAGACTCTACATGTGTATAACATGGATATATAACACCCAAATCGAGTAAGAGTTGGCAATAGGATTATTCATTAAGGAATAGCTCATTGTACACATGTTTTGCACCCATCCTAAGCATAAAACGTGTCAGATATGTAGTTATATGGATATACTAAATTCACCTTTTAGATGGCCTCCTACATGAAAGTTATGATTAAATTTTGAAGTTGCAGTCTTAATAAATATAACATAGGCAAAGAGAATATAAAACTTGTCACCGTTGGCTGTCCTTTGAGCTTATGAAAAGAAGCGTTATAGAATATTTCAATGTTATGAAACAAATTAAGAGAAGGCCATATAATCATAACTAACATGCGAACTGTGAAGATTGTATGTCGGCATATGATTTAATATGCAGGAGAGAGCAGGCATCCTTTGAGGTTTGTGATGCTGCCAAAACATAAAGTAGATGATGGCAGATGCAAGTTTTACATACTGGTTGTGTTGTGGGAAAGGATACAATGTATGTATATAACATGGATATATAACACCCAAATCGAGCAAGAGTTGTTGATAGGATTATTTATTAAGGAACAAGTCATGGTACACATGTTTTTTGCCCATCCTAAGCATAAAACGTGTTAGATATGTAGTTATAGGGATATACTCAATTCACTTTTTAAATGGCCTCGTATATGAAAACTACGCTTAAATTTTGGTGTTGTAGTCTTAATAAATATAACATAGGCAAAGAGAATATAAAACTTATCACTATTGGTTGTCCTTTGAGCTTATGAAAAGAATTGTAACAACACATTTCAATGTTGTGAAAGAAAGTAAGAGAAGGCCATAGAATCTTGAGTAACCAATGAACTGCAAAGATATAATGTCAGCATATGATTTAATACATAAGAGAGACCAGGCATCCTTTGAGCTAGGTTTTTGATGCAGCCAGAAATTAAAGCAGATGAAGGAAAACGTAAGTTTTATAGACTAGTTGTGTATGACAAAAGAGATGCTACATATATATAACATAGATATATAATACCCAAATCGAGCAAGAGATCGCATTCAGATTATTTGTTAAGGAAAAACTCATGGTACACATATTTTGCTTGCACCCTAAGCATGAAACGTGTCAGATTAGTAGTTATAGGGATATACTCAATTCACTTTTTAGATGTTGTCATATAGGAAACCTACACTTCAAGTTTGGTGATGCAATCTTAATAAATATAACATAAGCAAAGAGAATATAAAATATGTCACCGTTGGACGTCCTTTTAGCTTATGAAAAGAATTGTAGAGAAGATTTTAGTATTGTGAAAAAATGCAAGAGAAGGCCATATAATTATGAGCAACTAACAATTTGTGAAGATTTTACGTCAGCATATGATTTAATACGTATGAGAGAGTAGGCATCCTTTGAGGTTTGTGATGCAGTCAGAAATTAAAGCAGACATGGGCAGACATAAGTTTTACAAACTAGTTGTACTATGAGAAAGGAGATGATACATGTGTATGCCATGAATATATGATACCAAAATTGGGAAAGAACTGGTAGTAGGATTATTTATTAAGGAACAACTCATGGTACACATATTTTTGCACCCACCCTAAGCATCAAACGTGTCAGATATGCAATTATAGGGATATACTCAATTCTCTTTTTAGGCGACCTCGTCCACTAAAAATTAGACTTAAATTTTGGTGTTGTGGTCTTAATAAATATAAAATAGGCAGAGAGGATATAAAACTTGGATGTCCTTTGAGGTTATGAAAAAAAGTTTAGCAACAAATTTTAGTATTGTGAAAGAAATCAAGAAAAGGCCATATAATCATGATTAGCCAGAGAACTTTGAAGATTTTATGTCAACATATAACATTATATGCATGAGAGAGTAGGCATCCTTTGAGGTTTGTGATGCAGCCTGAAAATTAAAGCAGAAGAGGGCAGACATAAGAATTACAGACTGGTTGTGTTGTGAGAAAGGAGATGTTGCATGTGTATAACATGGATATATAACACCCAAAATGAGCAAAAGTTGGCAGTAGGATTAGTCATTAAGGAACAACTCATGGTACACATGTTTGCATCCACCCTAAGCATAAAACATGTCAGATGTGCAATTATAAGGATATATTGAATTCACAATTTAGAAAACCTCGTGTACGAAAGTTACACTTAAATTTTGGTGTTGCAATATTAACAAATATAACATAGGCAAAGAGAATATAAAACTTGTAACCGTTGGCTATCCTTTGAGCTTATGAAGAGAATTATAAATATTATATTTCAATGTTGTGAAAGAAAGTAAGACAAGGTCATATAATCATGAGCAACCAACAAGTTGTAAAGATTTTATGTCTGTATATAATTTAATACGTAGGTGGGAGCAAGCATCTTTTGAGGCTTGTGATGCAGCTGAAAATTGAAGCAGATGAGGGCAGATGTAGGTTTTATATACTTGTATTGTGGGAAAGGAGATGTTGCATTTATATAATACGAATATATAAACCTAAATTGAGTAAGAGGTGGAAGTAGGATTATTTATTAAGAAACAGCTTATGGTACACATGTTTTGCTCCCACTCTAAGCATAAAACATGTCAAATAAACAGTTATAGGGATATATACTAAATTCACTTTTTAGATGGCCTCGTATACAAAAGTTATGCTTAAAATTTGGTGTTGCACTCTTAATAAATATAACATAAGCAAAGAGAATATAAAACTTGTAATTATTGGTTGTACTTTGAGCTAATGAGAAGAAGTGTAATAACATATTTTAGTGTTGTGAACGAAAGCAAGAGAACGCCATATAATCGTGAATAGCTAACAAAATGTGAAGATTTTATGTTGGCACATGATTTAATATGCAGGAGAGAGCAAGCATCCTTTGAGGTTTGTGATGCAGCCAGAAATTAAAGCAGATGACGGTAGATGTAAGTTTTTTAGATTGGTTGTGTTTTGAGAAAGGAGATGTTGTATGTATATAACACAAATATATAACACCCAAATTGAGCAACAACTGGTTGTAGGATTATTCATTAAGGAACGACTCATGATACACATGTTTTGCACCCACCCTAAGTATAAAATGTGTCAGATAAGTAGTTATAGGGATATACTGAATTCACTTTTTAGACAACCTCATATACAAAAATACACTTAATATTTAGTGTTGTCATCTTAACTAATATAACATTAGCAAAGAAAATATAAAACATGTCACTGTTGGCCATCCTTTTATCTTATGAAAAGAGGTGCGACAACAAATTTTAGTACCGTAAAAGAAAAGAAGAGAAGGCCATATAATCGTGAGTAACTAGCAAACTGTGAAGATTTTCGTCGTCATAAGATTTAATATAGATGAGATAGTAGGCATCCTTTGAGGTTTGTGATGGAGCCAGAAATTAAAGCAGATGAGGGCAGATGTAAGATTTGTAGATTAGTTGTGTTGTGATAAAGGAGACGATGTATGTCTATAACACGGGTATATAAGTCCAAAATTGAGCAACAGAAGTAGGATTATTCATTAAGGACCAACTTATGATGCACATAATTTTACGCCCACCTTAAGCATAAAATATGACAGATATGCATATATAGGGAGATACTCAATTTACTTTTTGGACGACCTTGTATGCAATGGTTATGCTTAAATTTTGGTGTTGCAGTCTTAATAAATATAACATTGGCAAAGAGAATGTAAAACATGTTATTGTTGACCATCCTTTGAGGTTATGAAAAGAAGTGTAATAGCATATTTTAGTGTTGTGAAAGAAATCAAGAGAAGACCATATAATCATGAGTAGCCAGTGAACTGTGAAGATTTTACATCATGCATATGATTTAATATGCAGGAGAGAGAAATCATCCTTTGAGGTTTGTGATGTAGTAGGAAATTAAAGACAATGATGGCATACGTAAGTTTTGCTGACTGGTTGAGTTGTGGGAAATGAGATACTGCATGTATATAACACAGATATATAACACCCAAATTGAGCAAGAGTTGGCGGTCAGATTATTTATTCACCTCATGGTACACATGTTTTGCGTCCACCCAAAGCATAAAACGTGTTAGACATGTAGTTATAGGGATATTCTCAATTCATTTTTAGACGACCTCATATAAAAAAGCTACGTTTAATTTTGGTGATGCAGTTTTAATAAATATATCTTAGGCAAAGAGAATATAAACCATGGATATTACAATCAGACCGATCATCGAACCGGTTAGGCTACCGGTTCCTGGTTAACCGGTCCAACCACAGTTCAATCGGTGATGTAATCAATGAGGTCATATATAAATATATTATGCTAAAAATATATACAAGACGTGAAGATTAGAAGATTATGACTCAATTGAAACTATGATGAACCAAGTCCAAATCTTTTTCCCAATCTATATGGAATTTTTTTGACATACTTCCAAGTGGTATCATACTTTGTCTACAAAAAAGACTCCTTAACATAGTGTCATTTCTACTCTCTACTATAGAACACAAGGGTTAATGTAAATGATAATTGGGTGATAATGAAAATAGTAGATGAAGCATGAACTGATGAGGGTAAGAAAATGGAAAAAAGAAAGAACGACGATAACAATAGGTGAAGGTGTGTAGGAGATGAAGAAAAAATTGTACAAGACAACAATGCAGTAGGTGAGGGGGAGTAGGAGAAGATGAAATAACAAAAAATATAAAAATATAAAAAGAGAAGCGCAACAGGTGAAGGGAGTGAAACCGACCACTTTTGTCTAACCAGAACGGTTCTACCGATTCATTGATTGGAGCGGCCAGTTGGCCGGTTTTGGCCAGTTCTTGCGTGACTTTTAGGTTTGGAGACTGATCGAACCGATTTAGCCACCGATTCCTGGTTCAACTGGTCCAACCGGCTGCTTCAATATGGTTTTAATAACCCTAATATAAACCCTCTCACTGTTGGTTGTCCTTTGAGGTTATGAAAAGAAGTGTAACAACATATTTTAGTGTTGTGAATAAAAAGAGAAGGCCATATAATTGTGAGTAACTAGAAAACTATGAAGATTTTATGTCAGCATATGATTTAATACACTGGAGATAGCTAGCATCCTTTGAGATTTGTGATTTAGCCGGAAGTTAAAGCAGATAAGGGCAGACTTATGTTTTGCAAGTCAGTTGTGTTGTGAGAAAGGAGACACTGCATGTATATAACACCCAAATTGAGCAAGAGCTGACAGTACAATTATTCATTAGGGAACATCTCATGCTACACATGTTTTTCTCCCACCCTAAGCATAAAATGTATCAGATATCTAGTTATAGGGATATTCTCAGTTCATTTCATACGACCTCATTTATGAAAGCAACGCTTAAATTTTAGTATTGTAGTCTTAATAAATATAACATAGGCAAAGAGAACATAAAACATGTCATCATTTAACCATTCTTTGAGCTTATGAAAATAAGTCTAACAACAAACATCAATCTTGTGAAAGAAAACAAAAGAAGGCTACATAATCGTGAGTAATGAGAAAACTGTGAAGATTTTATATTGGCATTTGATTTAATATGCAGGAGAGAGAAGGCATCCTTTGAGGTTTGTGATGCAACTAGAAATTAATGTAGATGAGGGTAGACATAAGTTGGCAATAGGATTATTCATAAAGGAAGAACTCATGGTACACATTATTGCACCCACTTTAAGCATAAAATGTGTCAGATATGCAGTTATAGGTATATACATAATTCACTTTTAGATGACCTAGTATACAAATGTTACACTTAAATTTTGTTGTTACAATCTTAATATATATAACATAGGCAAAGAGAATATAAATCCTATCACCGTTCGACATCCTTTGAGCTTATGAAAAGAAGTATAGTAGTAAATTTTAGTATTGTGAAAGAAAGCAAGAGAAGATCATATAATTGTCAGTAACCAACAAATTGTGTAAGATTTTTATGCCAGTATATGATTTAATACACTGGAGAGAGCAGACATCCTTTGAGGTTTGTGACGTAGTCATAAATTAAAGTAGATGAGGGCAGACGTAAGTTTGCAGACTGATTGTGTTGTGAGAAAGGAGACGTTGCATGTATATAACACAAATATATAACACCCAAATCGAGCAAGAGCTGGCAGTAGGACTATTCATCAAGGAACATATCATGATACACATGTTTTGCTCCCACCCTAACCATAAACATGCCTGATATGTAGTTATAGAAATATTCTTAATTCATTCTCAGACTGCCTCATATACAAAATCTATGCTTAAATTTTGCTGTTGTAGTCTTAATAAATATAACATAGGCAAAGAGAACATAAAACATGTCACCATTGGCCATCCTTTGAGCTTATGAAAAGAAGTGTAATAGAAGATTTCACTCCTATGAAAGAAATCAAAAGAAGGCAACACAATCATGAGTAACCAGGTAATTGTGAAGATTTTATATCGACATTTGATTGAATATGTAGGAAAGAGAAAGCATCCTTTGAGGTTTTTCATACAATTGGGAATATAAGTAGATGAGGGTAGATGTAAGTTTTGCAGACTGGTTGTGTTATGAGAAAGAAGATGTTACATGTGTATAACACAGATATATAACACCCAAATCGAGCAATAGATGGCCATAAGATTATTCATTAAGGAACAACATATGGTACATATGTTTTGCGCCCACCCTAAGCATAAAATATGTCAGATGTGCAGTTATAGGGATATACACAATTTACTTTTTAGATGACCTCGTGTATGAAAGTTACGCTTAAATTTTGGTGTTGAAACTTTAATAAATATAACATATGCCAAGAGAATATAAAACATGTCACCATTGGGCAACCTTTGAGCTTATGAAAATAAGTGTAGCAGTAGATTTTAGTGTTGTGAAAGAAAGCAAGAGAAGGCCATACAATCGTGAGTAACCAGAGAACTATAAAGAGTTATGTCAACATATGATTTAATATGTAGGAGAGAGCAAGAATCCTTTATAGTTTTGACAAGCAAATGAGGGCAGATGTAAGTTTTGTAGATTGGTTGTTCTGTGAGGAAGGAGGCAAAGCATGTGTATAACACTGATATATAACAGTAAAATCAAGAGGAGATGACAATGGAATTATTCATTAAGGAACATATCATGGTACACATGTTTTGCACCCATGCTAAGCATAAAACGTGTCAGAAATGCAGTTATAGGGATATACTCAATTCACTTTTTGGGTGACCTAAGCTACACTTACATTTTGATATTGCAGTCTTAATAAATATGACATAGGTAAAGTGAATATAAAACTTGTCATTCTTGGTTTTCCTTTGAGCTTATGAAAAGAAGTGTAACAATAGATTTCAGTTCTACAAAAGAAAGCAAGAGCAAAAGCTAGTTGAAATTTTGGTGTTGTGGTCTTAATAAATATAACATATTCAAAGAGAATACAAAACGTGTCACCATTTATCGTTCTTTGAGCTTATGAAAAGAAGTGTAACAACATAATTCAGTGTTGTCAAAGAAAGCAAGAGAAGGCCATATAATTTTGAGTACCTAGCAAACTGTGAAGATTTTATGTCGGCATATGATTTAATACGTAGGAGAGAATAGGCATCCTTTGAGGTTTGTGATGCAGACGGAAATTAAAGTAGATGCGAGCATGCATAAGTTTTGTAGATTGATTATGTTATGAGAATGGAGACATTGCATGTGTGTAACACGGATATGTAATACCAAAATTGAGCAAGAGTTGGAAGTAAGATTATTTATAAAGGAACAACTCATGGTACACATAATTTTGCACCCACCCTAAGCATAAAACGTGTCAAATATACAGTTATAGAGATATACTCAATTCACTTTTTAGACGGCCTCGTACACTAAAGAAACACTAAAATTTTGGTGTTAAATTATTAATAAATATAACATAGGTAAAGAGAATATAAAACTTGTCATTGTTTGTTGTACTTTGAGTTTATGAAAAAAGTGCAATAGTAGATTTTAGTTCTATGAAAGAAAGCAAGAGAAGTAGATATAATCCTGAGTAATCAACGAACTATGAATATTTTATGTCGGCATATGATTTAATACTGAGGAGAGAGCAGGAATCCTTTGAGGTTGGTGATGCAGTCTGAAATTAAAGCAAATGAGGGCAGACGTAAGTTTTGTAGACTAGTTTTATTGTAAGAAAGGAGGCACCTTATGAATATAACACCCAAATTGAGCAAGTGATGGCAGTAGTACTATTCATTAAGGAATAGCTCATGGTACACATGTTATCCTCCCACCCTAAACATAAAACGTGTCAGATATGAAGTTATACAAATATATTCAATTCAATTTTTAGATTGCCTCATACACGAAAGTTACGCTTAAATTTTGGTGTTGCAGTCTTAATAAATATAACATAGTCAAGGAGTATATAAAACTTGTCATCGTTGACCATCCATTGAGCATACGAAAAGAAGTGTAATAGTAGAGTTTAGTGATGTGAAAGAAATCAAGAGAAGGCCATATAATCATGAGTAACCAACGAACTGTGAAGATTTTATGTCGAAATTTGATTTAATATGCAAGAGAGAGTAGGCATCAATGTGTGTATTTTAAAAGCATCTTTTGGAATATTTTTAATTATATTTCCAAAAAAAACCCAATAATCACTCTTAATCATGTTAGATTTTCCATTTTATTGTTGTCTTTACTTGCTCTATGGTTTGTTTGTAGTTACCATAATTTAGAATCAAAATGGGGAGAAAACACTGTCATAACATCTGTCAATACAATACTCAATCATCTAGACATTCAAAAAATCAATATTGATAAGACTGATAAAGACACCATGTGTCTTAATTAAGACACCCCATGTCTTAATAAATACATGTCATGTCTTATTAAAGACACCCCATGTCCCGATCTAGAAATTGAATTCAAAACTCCCAGACTTGCAGCAAAATGTCGTATCTTATTAGAGACGTGCCATGTCTTATTAAAGACACATCGTGCAACTTTTTAGAACTCGATCCAGACTTCAATTGTCACATAAGACACATCGTGTGACCTACATATTTGACTCTAATGCAAATTAACTAACTCACACTTATGTATATGACCCCAAGCTGTCTTGGGATGGTTACCACAACATATATCAGACCTTTTGGAGAGGGACTGAAGAAAGGGATAGTAAGGAGAAGTTGGAGGCATTCTAAAGGGAGAAAAGGTGGTTTCTTAGTAGAGAAACTTTTTCTTCTTCCTTCTTCTCCATCATTTACAGTACGGATCTTCATTGTTCTCTTCTCTTCACTCTGACGTGAAGGGTTTTGGAGAGTTTCCAGCAGCAAGGAATGATTTGTGACCCCTTGATAGGAGTTTTAACTCTGACTTACTTCTTCTACGGAGATTCAAGTTTATTTCCTTTTATTGTGATGTTTAGCTCTATTTGCGATTGCTTATATATATTGTCTATAGCCATGGACAAGTAGATCTCTTATTCTTGGGCATGATGGAGTACCTCCCATGTCATTACATTGTTGAACATGAATGTCATATATAATTCTAGTTGTTTCACTACTATAAGGTTCATCGATGTTTGATTCTTCTTACATGCTTTGTTGGCCGCTTCATATATGTGATTGCTTCTCTTTGTATAATCTGGGAAGATGTGCATAGAAGTAAGAAGACGTACCTTAGCCGCACTACCTTGACCATGGGAGTCGCTGGGACGTGTTGGGGAACAAAGGTTTGTAGTCTGAATCTAAGTATATCTACTGGAGTGGTATACAAAGTTAGGACTATTTTGTACTACCGGGAGGTGGGTGTAGGATACATACCTCCCTTGTGTTGTTGCTAGTGTTCTTGATATTTGTTGTTCTTCATGTTGTGATGTGGATGTGAAACCCTAACCTCAAGAATCCCTAATCCAAATTGATCCTTAATATAAGTCTTTTCTATTTTAGTTCATTTCCTTTAAATTTCTTAGTTAACCTAACAAAACCTCTCTTCTTAAAAAGATCTAGATTGTTGAAGTTTATTACTCTTGCGCCTAACAATACCTTGCTCCTTGGATGACCTCGATAATACTACACACACCCGTATGCTTGTGGGGTAGTGATCGATTTTTATAAATATTAAAATGTGTGCATTTAAGCCAACAAGTTTTTGGCATCATTTTCGGGGAGCATCGGTAGTATTCTTAGAATAAGAGGTGTTAATTAGAAAGCAAGACTAGACCACTCACCCCTTTTCATCTTTTCACCATCACTTTCATTTTTATCATCATCATTGTCATATTTTTGTATCTTCCAAATTTAATTGTACTTCACTGACCTTGTTAGTTGTTGGATTGTTATAAGCCTTCATAAAGAGAAAGGTGTGAGCCTCAATCAGATTTGGAGGAATCACGACATCATCACATTCATCATCGCCACTTTTGCATGATCTTTGCTCAAGAAGATAATCCTATTATAGAAGACGACCGTCCCCTTGTGGATTTTTCTTTCCCTTCTATTTAGGACATCAATGGGACAATTAATATCCCTCAAATCGAGGTAGAGGAGTTCTCTATCAGCCTTATTCTCATAAAGATGCTACATGAACTCCTATGGAAGATTTAAATTTACACATAGATGAGTTATGCATTACTTGAGCACTTTTAAGATTGACAACATTCCTACTGATGTGATTCACCTTATTCTTTTTTCATTCACCTTGAACGACAGAGCCAAGGTGTGGCTCTCTTCCTTGCCAAACAATTCTATTAACAATTGGGAGAAGCTTCTAAAGGTCTTCTTCACCAAGTACTTCCCACCAAGCAGAACAACACAGTTGAGGAGCCAAATCATTAATTATTCTCAAATATATGGGGAGACTCTCTACAATGCATGGGAGAGATTCAAAGACTTCCAATATCTTTGCGCTCACCATGGCCTCAACAATTGGCTTCTTCTTCAAATCTTTTATAATGTTTAATCCTACAACACAAGGATGTGCATAGATGTTGTTGCAAATGGAGCTTTTATGAGAAAATCCTACATGGAAGCTTATTCTATCATAGAAGACATGACAGTAAATCTTTTCTAATGGATCACTGAAACTAACAATCAAAATACTTTTTCTTCTATTGCTTCTAGGAATCAAGTTTGTGTACACTCTGTTGGTGAAGTAGATTTCGTTGCAACAAAGTTGAACACCTCATGCCAAAAGTTTTAAGACATAAATGCTCCATCCGTTTTTCCAATCAACTCACATCTTGAAGCAAGTGAAGCTCTTGAACAAGCATCTTCCTCAAGCTATTCTTATTTCATTATGTTAGTGGAAACTATAGAAGGAAGTGATGGTATAGGCAACAACAATGCCCAAGGTCCACAATAACAACCAAAGTCAAAATCCAACTTGGAATCACTCTTAGAATTTTTATTTTCAATTCAATGAAACAAAATGATGAGTTCAACAGTCATAGGATATTTATGAAGGATGTCATTCATTACCTCTCATCTAAGGTGGATGAAGTCGCCACTCATGCACAAAGGTTGGAATTTCAAATTTCTCAATAAGAACTCTCCAACCAAATAGAAACTGCAGCTTCCTTCCTTATTCAACTGAAGATGGATTCCACATCAACATGCATAATATATTTTGGGGGTGGTATTGTTATCATAGAACATCCTTTTCCATCAAAGAAGACATCATATGAATCTGTTGACATCAATGAATATATTGGAACTGAAGCTCTAAGAGAGAAATATGCACATACTCCACGCGATGATTCTTCAAGCAAGACGAATTTCATTTTCCCACAATTCCTTAGGACATTTCCTAACTATGTGAAACATATTCCCAAATTAGATTATGATTATCTTGAGGAGGAGAATACAAAGACAATATATTGATGTTCAAAAAAATATTTTTGCTACAAATCATAAGCGTAGATCTTTGGACTGAACAAAACATATATTGACGAAGAGGCATAGGTCTTTAGTGCAACAATTTCCAGACTCAAATCATAGCATAGACCCTCGACCTTGACAACTCTGCCATGATGAGGTACCTGGTTGATATTCTCTTTGTTTTATTTCTACAATGAGGACACTATAGATTTCAAGTTTAGGACAGAGCAACCGGCCAATAGTGTAGTTTTCTTTCCCTTTTATCATCTTTTTCTAAGCTCTTGATTTAGTTTTTGTTCTTTTTGTGGAAAATCCAGTATGAATATGAGGCTTATCTTATATAAGTGAATTGAATCCTTTTTATGCCAAACTGATTGTCCTCTTTTGTTGAAAAATATCACTTGTAGAAACTATAAAAGGAATACATTAATCAAATGAAACCTTTTATCTGTCAACATGTGCTTAACTCTGGTTTATGTTTCTTTCCTAAATATTCATCTTTCACATCCTTGATTTCTTAAAACATGTAATTTCATTTTTTTGAGTAAATTAACCTTACAACATCATTTAGAATATGAGGTGCCCTTGCCAAGCTCTTAGTGCATTTTCAGTCACTCTTTCAGTTATTTTTTTTCAAAATAAATGAATGAAATATAGCTAATGTTGCAATTTAGTTGACTGTTTGTGGAAAACTTTTAAAATTTCTTTTGTCTTATTTCACCCTAATACCCCATAAAAATGGATAAACCACCCACATATCATGCTAGGCTAGTGTAAGTTTGATCTAGCCTTGATGGTTAGGTGGTATGTCTTAAAAGAGGGTAAAATACCCCAAATAGCACTCCATGTGTGCATAAGCCTACCTTAGCAACCAAGTGTCAAAACATGTAATCCGTTGTCATATCATTTTTGGGAAAGAAGGAAAGTACAACTAAAATTGTTAATTTTAACTAAGATTTCATCATTTGTATCCTTAATAGTTGAAAGTTTGAGTTGCACATCCACTATTTGTTTGGCTTGGTCATCCAAATTCTACTTAGTGTTATTTAATTGATTGATTCATTTAATTGTGATCACCCTCACTAAACTAAAAATATTTTTATTAGGTGTTTAAGTTGAATTGACGGCTATAAGTATAAACTTGTTGATCATGGTTGGTTTGGTCTTATACACATCTTTCATTTCATTTGATCTATGCATGAACTTGACAATTTCTTCATTTGTTTTTCTATGTTCTTTTTGCTTGAGGACAAGCAATGGTTTAAGCTTAGGGGGATTTGATGTGCGTATTTTATATCATCTTTTGGACCACTTTTGATTGCACTTCCCAATCCTTTTCACCCAATAATCACTATTAATCATGCTAGATTTTCTACTTTATTATTGTCTTTACTTGCTCTATGGTTTGGTTTGTTGGTACAATAATTTGGTATCAAAATGGGGAGAAAATTTCATCATAACATCCAGCAACACAGTCCCCAATCATCTAGACATTCAAAAAATCAATGTTATTGACACCCCGTGTCTTAATAAAGACACCTTGTGTCTTAATAAAGACACACCATGTCTCGTTAAAGGTACCCTGTGTCCCAGTCTAGAAATTGAACTTTGAACTCTCATATTTGGAACAAAGAAACATGTCTTATTAGAGACACACCATGTATTATTAGAGACATGTCATGTCTTATTAAAGACACATCGTGTAACTTTCTATAACTCAACCCAGACTTCAATTATCGCATAAGACACATCGTGTCTTATAAAAGACACATCGTGTAACCTACAAATTTCACTCAAACGCAAATTTAACTACCTCACACTTATATATACAACCCCAAACCATCTTAAACAGTTACCATGGCATATTTTAGACCTATTGGATAGGGACTAAAGCAAGGGAAAGAAAGGATTAGTTGGAGGTGTTCCAAAGGGAGAAAAGGTAGTTTCTTAGTAGATAAACTTCTTCTTCTTCTTTCTTCTCCAACAATTGCAAGAGGGATCTTTGTGGTTCTCTTCTCTCCACTTTTGTGTGAAGGATTCTAGAGAGTTTCAAATAACAAGGATGTATTTGTGACTCTTTGACTAAAGTTCCAACTCTATCTTACTTCTTCTACGGACATCCAAGTTTATTTCCTTCTATGATGATGTCTAGATCTATTTTCGACAACTTGTAACTAATTTCTATAGCCATGGACGAGTAGGTCTCTTATTCTTGGGTATGTGGGAATAACTCCCATATCATTACATTGTTGAACACAAATTTCATATATAATGCTAGTTGTTTCATTGTTCTAAGGTTCATCAATATTTAATTCTGCTTACATACTTTGTTGGCCACTTTATATGTATGATTTATGCTCTTTATATAATCTGGGAAGATGTACATAGGAGTAAGGAGATATACCTTAGTTGCACTACCTTGACCATAGGAGTAGGTGGGATGTGTTGGGAAACAAATGTTTGTAGTCTGAATCTAAGTATATCCACAGGAGTGCTATACAAAGTTAGGACTACAATACACTATCGGGGGGTGGGTGTAGGATGCATGCCTCCCTCATGTTATTGCTAGTGTTTTTTATCATTATTGTTTTTCATGTTGTGATATGAATGTGAAACCCTATCCTCAAGAATCCCCAATCCAAATTGATCCCTAATACAAGTGTTTTCTATTTTAGTTCATTACCTTTTAATTGCTTAGTTATCATAACAAAACTTCTCTTCTTAAAAAGATCTAGATTGTTGAAGTTTAATACTCTTACACTTAATAATACCTTGCTCCTTGGACGACCTCGATAATAATACACGCACCCATATACTTGTGGGGTAGTGCTCGAGTTAAACTGAGATGGTTTAACCCAATATGCAAATAGATGATAGCTCATACACGATATGGGTCATGCCCTTTGCACGATATGGGAGATACCCACTTACCCCTTATGCACGATACAAGTTCAATACTATACCTCTTGCACTGTATAGAGATAGTGAATATTCTAAACAATATAGAGTCGGACAACCCAAGGTGATTGGTAAGCTGATATAAGTGGTAAGTGATACCACATGGATGATATGAATGATATTCCTTGGATGCTAGTAATAGAACCTACTCCTATCTTGTGAATGGTATGAGTTTCAATTCATACTTCATACACAATATTGCATAATTTACCCAAGTTGGTGGAAAACCCTACATGAGGGATTGAGACCCGATATACCCTATCCTTTGTGTAATGGATTGCAGTATAAGAATTTAATAAGACACTTATCTTGTCAAGTAACTATATGATAAGGTTGATCCTTGAAGTAATGAAGGGATTATGAGTTTAAGGGTCTACTTAACATGGTAGCCTGATATGTTACCCGACTTGGATACTCGATATGATAATCGTGAATGGAAACTGATATGGTATCTTGCATATATACCGCTCAAATGATACATGATAAGACATATGTTCTATGTCTGATATGGTGCACACCTTGAGCATGATATGGCACCAAGCACATAGTTTATACCCGATATGGGGTCAAGCACCTAGCTCATACCCGATATCAATGCCAATTTCAAATGATAAGATCTAAGTGATAGTCCATCTGATATGGGTGCATGATATGATGATTTGGGAATACATCCTAAAACATGACATGGTGATGTGGTTATACCGCATGCTTGATATGGATACATGACATGAAGTAAAGAATGTGGTTTAAAGTATAATATGATAATACACACATATTGATACCCAATATGGTAGAGATACTTCAATCATGTGTCATTGATTGAGTGACATATGTTGAATGTGATGTTAAAGATGATATGAATAGTTAAATGATGAACTAATATTCCTCAAGAGGAGGATAGAACCAAAAGTATGATGTAATCAGTATCCTAGTAAGGATGAGAGAGAAACTTATACTCTGTGTCGATAATAATTTAATGATAAATGATGAGAATAAATAAGTATGATTGAGTACTTATGATATTAATGTATGCTCCTAGATGTGTGGAGTAATGGTTTAGGGTTTGGATTAATAATATGAACATGAAACCTTTTCGGCTATAAAAGGGGAAACCCTAACCCTAATAATGGGAAGGTTGTATTTCTCCCATCATTTAAGCCTTGTAAAGTATGTTAAATACTTGTATAACAAGTATAATGTCTATAGGTCACTTGTATAACAAGTATAATGCCTATAGGTCTTATGATCTAGAAATAGTTGTTGCTTAGTGAGAGGTGACAAGATGCTTAATGGCCTTGTGAGCCATGTGAATAGTTTTTGCCTAGCGAGAGGTGACAAGATGTTAATGGCTTGGTGAGCCATATGAATAGTTGTTACTTAGTGAGATGTGACAAGATGTTTAATTAAAACAATGTGAGCTATGTGGAATACTTGTATTACAAGTGAAATTAATACCTTGGTCTGAGGACCTAGAGTTAATGGTTACTTGTTACATAGGTAACAATGCTATGTGATGATCTAAGGGTTTGAATGCCCAGTTCTAGTGATCATGATAATGATGATGTGAAGGGATGAAAATTCCCAATAATGTGATAAGGGACTGAGATCCCTAGTATCATGTGTCTTCAAGGTTTGAAAAGTATGTGATAGATGTATTACATCTTTCCTTGTAGCATTTGTTTATGATTGATGTTGATAACTTTTTTTATGCTAAAATAATAATTTAATGCACATAATATATCATTAGAAACTATAAAACATTAACCATTGGTCCATCAGTGTCATAATTTGCTGAATGGTGAAACAAGTTTCACGCGACATAACCCAGAATGCATATTTTTTAATATGTGGGGGTGTAAGTATGGATGGCCAGGCATGATCAGATCCCCTTACAAACTCAAAGTAAATGTCTCAATAGAGCATGATGAACTGCCCGTGGCTTAGAGTATGATGCCTAAGTGACCACGACTCAGTAATTTTATAACTAGGGATGGTTGTTGGTATATGTTCCCCTAAGAGAGCACAATTGATGTTGTAGCTCTAAGCAAGGATGCCTTTGTACCCTGGCATAGCTCTTTTGTATCCAACACAAGATGTCCTACTAACCCTAAGTGGTCTCGTACTGACCGAGATAGGTGAGGTCATGGAAACTGACTCTTCCATTGACCTTGTATGGTATCGACTTGTGAGAAGTTTGTGGTCAGTTGGAGATATACAAGGTATCTTCATCTCATCTAGGCATAAGTGTGATTGTAAAATATGTTCAGTCGTGTAGCATATCTACTTAAGGATCAAATACAGAAAACATTGTTTGATATGCAATTCAGTTATACATCTTAGTTGATAGATGTTATTTATGTTTCTTTACATTCCTTGTAAAGATAATAGATTATTTATAACTCTACCATGGGTAGATGCAATTTTCTCATTAATAAAGGAGATTATCTTATTCTACACATAAAATAATTAATCATGCCTGTTAATATAAAAGAACCCCTGCTCAATTTTATAATATTTATCTGTGATAATAATATGGTTGGCAGAGAGTTATATTTCTCCCTGGGACAATTTTCTAACCCCGTGGGATCCATAATTTTTAGGTGGACGAGCACGAAGTAGTAGAGACCTTTCTGTAGAGGAGGAATGATAGTTGGGGCAACAGTAACAACTTAGGTTGAGTGTAATATTTGTCATGTCTTGTAGATAGAAGTCCTTTGTGCCATCTCTGTGTCATCTCTGTACTCTCAGGTCCTTGGAATTGGTTCATAATGGTCTCATGAATGATATGAGATTTTGGCTTGTATGCCTTGAGGTTTTATGTTGCTGCAGTATGTGTTTTGATAGACCAACTGCTATATGCTATCCTCGAGATGAGAAGAAATAGTATTTGTACAATGTGAATCATGATATGTATATGTTTTGGATCTTTCTATAAGAAGTTTTCTTGAAGAGGATCTCCTTGCAAATGGTTTTAAATTTTTGTGATTGTTTCTAATCCACTATTTATGGTAATTTCTCTTAATTAGTAACGATTTTGTTGTCGGTTTGATGACGGTCATTTCAAGTTTGGTATCAGAGCTTAAGTTTTGCTGAGTCTACAGAGACATAGGACTAAGGTGTTGAATTTGTTCTAGTGTCCTCCAGTATATCTTATAGTGACTTGTGCTTATGTAAAATATAGAGTAAGGCTTGAAGATGTCTGGAGAACACAAGGAGTACATTTTTGAAAGTAATGTTGTTGCACCAGGAGAAGGTGCAAGGGAACAGACGAGAGAAGAAACTACCAGAGAATCCCCAAGTTGATCCAGCTATGATAAGGGATCCTTCTTTTGATACTACTGGTCAGGTTAGGACAACAGTGATGTGTATTGTGGTCTGGGTATTAGTAACACATCCCAGATTACCAGCCCCCATTGGTGAAATTTTGGGCACTAGCAGGATTAGTGATCAACATCAACATGTTAGGGCAATGGAAAATGTTGAAATAAATAGGTTACAACCCAAAATTAGGGTTTGTTACAGGTGTAGGCAGCCTGGACATATCATAAAAGACTATCCAGAAGAGGATAATGAGGTCAGAATAAAGAAAAGACCTATCCAGACTCAGGAACAGAGGCCTAATAGTTCCAAAAAGGGAAAGTTTTTGGTACCACCAGTGCAACCAATGTTTAGTGCACCGGGACAGTGGCTACCAAGAAAGGGTAAAGGACCTGATGTTCCACTAGTAAGAACTCTTGGTTTGGCCTTTATATCGGTTGTAAGGCAGACAAGGCCGAGGAATGCTCGTAAGATGTGTTATAAGTGTAAACAGATTGGGCATATTAGATCCTCTTATTCAAAAAGGAAGAGGGAAATGACCCAACTGCCAAGGCAAAGTCAGCAAGACTCTCAAAGGCAATGGTCTAGTAGTGGCATATGAGGATGTAGATAGACGTCCCAAGATGGTCCATTAGTACCAAGCAATAGAGCACGATGTTGGAATCAGGCAACGACAAGATTCTATGAAAAGAATCAGCCTGAGGCAGTAAACAATCCACAATTTGTGATAGGTTAGTTGAAATAGTGCCATGCAGATATGTCGTTTCATTATCCTATGTGTTAAATATATGAAAAGTAGTTGTTATTGAGCTTCCTTTGACTATTCCTATGAGGACACATGGAAGATGAGGACTTACATTTTTCTCATTAATCTTTTAAATGCTTTACAATTTCTTTAATCATTGTGAAAGAGGGGATAAGGTATATATGTGATGCCTGGAGAAAATCCAAGGATGCTAAGTCCTATGTTCTTGATGGTAGGAAAAGTAAGGAATATGATAGTAAACAAAGTACATAATATCTAGTCTCAGGTCTTTTATACCCTAGACAGGTATTCAACTATTGAAGATAAGGTAAGTATGGAACTCTTACATTGTTATCTTTCTGATTACTCTGATCAAGTAGTCATTCTAAGACAATCTAGTGAGTATAACGAAATTGGAAATATGGTATGGACATTTGTATCACATCCTAATTGCAATAAAGTGGAATCTGAGATGATCTCAGATCACTATGTGTGTATGAGGAAGTAAAGAGTATAATCCTCATGATAAGAGAAAGAAAACAAGGGAAATGTTCCCTATTTGATAAAGCCTGTGTGGATAGTAAAGATTTTTTTCCGATAATAGGGAAATGGGAAATGTGATAAAATGACAAAATGTTCATAACATGTTTTCTAATAACAAAGAAAGGAATGATTATATGTAATTATCCATATAATTCCTATGCAGATGGCAAGGAACCTGAGATACAACAAGTATAATTGACTTATGAACGATGAAAGTTCATGTAATAATCTAAGGAGATGATTATGTCTCCTCTTTGATAAACAACCATGGGTAATGATGGGGTGATGAAAGGAATATGTTTCTTTGTGTTCTTTCCTTTCAAGAACATGACAATCAAGTGAGTCTGAGGACACTTGATGTGCATGAGTTAGAAGTGATCAGTTGATGGATACTTTAAAAAAGTATCAGTTTGTCCTGGACTTTGGTTCCAAGATAAAGATATGGGTAATATATTATGTCCCAAGACAAAAAAAAAGATCATTTTGTATGCTTGATCTGGTATTAACAATAGAGAAATGGATATGATGGGGATATGATGTGTTTTTAACACATGTGAAGGATACCAAGGTAAGCAATTCTGGTATCCAAGATATGCCAGAAGGTATGGGAGAGTGAGAATATGACTCTTGATAAGATGAATAATGTTTGGTTACCTAGAAGGGCCAACCTTGAGATAACTCTAGTAGGGAAATCATATGTTAGGGGTTTATGAAATGCATAAACATAACCTTGATAAAGATGTATTAATTGAAGGAACAATTGTAAAATCATTTTGAGAAAAAGCTTATCAAGCTAAACATAATTCCTTAATGTATCCCTATCTAGATCTATTGAAGCAGACTATTCATAATATCTAGAGATATCTCTACGATAAGTTCTTCTTTTGTAAGTGACTTTTCCTTATGACAATAGAATGAATAATTAGGAAGATAGTTGATACAAGTCATAAGAAAGTTTTGTGTTATGATAACATATTAGAGTGATACTATAGAGGTATGGTAAGACATGTAGTCCCAAGGGGGTGACAAAACATAATTCATATTTCTCCTTTAAAGTGAAATGCTAAACTGAGTAAGGAGTATGGAAGATTCCTTAGAATCTCGTCACATAAGAGATGTGAGTCAATAAGGTTTGACATCTGAATTATTCATAATACTTCTCTGATTTAGAAAGTGTTACTTGGCATAGAGTTGACTTCACAGTCAGTAAGGGATAGAATAGTGGAGTATGTATCATGCATGATAGATATTATGAAGATCTTTTATGAAAGGGATTTGGGATGGTCAAAGTTCTTTGACATCTCCATGACATCAAGATTTTATGTGGAGATTTGTTGATATGATGCATGAATGACAATCATTTTCCTTCATCTGGGATTTCGGGGATGAAATTCTTGTTAGGGGTTTATAATTATAATACCCCTGACCTGGGTTATGGATTAACCCTAGAATTTTTACTTAAGTAAGTTACTTACAAATTTATTCTAACCTTTTTAAAAGTAATTGAGGCTTCTGGTGAAGTTTGTTTTCAATTTGAGCTTATTTGCAAACTAATTGTGCATTATATGAAAGTATGAGTGAAAAGTGCAATTTACCCAAGATAAGGGGTTACATTTCAAAATGTCACAGATGTAATGTTTCCTAAGTGTTTAAATATCATAATCAAGAGGGTGATTCTAAGTTATGGCTTGTGGAAAGACTAAATCCCAAGTTACAACTTGTTTAAACAATGTTAGTACTTTGTACACCAATTTTGGTACAATTTGCAATTTACCCAATATATGGGGTTGAAATGTAAATTACCAGATCTAGAGTATCCCTACTCCGTCTATGTATATTTTAAAGTAAAGATAAATAAGGAGACACTATGTTTGAATCACCATTGAGTGATGATACTCTCGGTGATGAAAGACCAAGAATGTGTTGAAGGCAAAAACCTTATATGTGTTGTATCAGGTTGTAGACTTGAAATAGGAGCCCTACCGGCCAAGGAGCCATAGTAGGATCCTCCTATCAGTTTGTTGAGCCTTGGAAAAGGCCACGATGGGTAGATAACCTCAAGGAGGGGACCCATGTTGAGTTGCAAGTTCCTTACAAAAAGTGTATCCGGTTGCTTATTTAATGAGATAAAGATGAGGTAACTTACCCAACAAGATAAGTAAGGGCCGAGATATTATCTCTGGCTTATTCTCAAAACTCTTGCATGGAAATATATAGATGTGTGCATGCATGTCCATGTGTCAACCATTCCTGGCCACGTGTCATCTAGTAGCATGAGAGGAAGACACCTCTTATATACTTTATCTCACAAAACCAAGTATATATACTCCACCTTTCAGCAACTTATGAAGGTTTACGATCCTCATAACCATCTCGCTTGTAGATATCATGAAAATACTCTTAGATATAGTGCAAAGAAACTCAAGGAGCGAGGAGAGCTTGAGCATCAAGCTTAAGGTAAGGCATTGGTCATCTTCAACCTTGGATTGAATATGGATATCAGGTTATGGATATTCCTTTCTTTTCTTCTTCACCAAGTGCTTAACTATGGTGATCTCTTATCTATGGAGGAGTTGTGAACGAGACTTGGACCTTGGATAAGTTCATTATAACCTTAGAATGTAAATCTTTGGAGCTTGGAGCTTTTAAGTGTTTACAAGATGGGTTATATAACTTGAACCCAATCATGTTATTATTTACCACTTAACTTGTTACACTAAATGATCACTTTCAATTCTAAGTTTTATTGAATACATTATGAATCCAAGAGTTCTAAGAATTTCATAGATCTATTATTCATAAACTAGAATAGTTAGGACGATGTTCTAGAGCTTGAAGAAGATGGTATAACTTTATAAAGTGATATCGGGTTCAAGCATACACACTAGTATCTCTAACCCGATATGGGTATGTGAAAACATCTTGCACGATATGCTTGTGAGATTATATCTCCTTGCACAATATGGGATGAAGTTCATACCTAGGAACATGATATGGTGTTAACCATATACCTTGTGCAAGATAGGAAGTGAAGTATAGACTCCATGCACGACATAAGAACAAGTGTATACTTGTAAGATAACATGAAACCCTAGTTTGGGTGACCCGATAAGAGTAAGAATATCAAGTATTCCTTGCACGATATGATCATGTAATATACACTTGTATATGATATCTTAAAACATACATCTGATGCATGATATGATGGATTGAGTATACATGTATGAACAATATAAGATATGGATTAAAATACAAGGTGTAACATGATATGGTTGGAACATCTCAATCCAATATGAAGCCCGAGATGGGGTTAACCCGATATGCAAATAGATGATAGCTCATACATGATATGGGTCATCCCCTTTTCAAGATATGGGAGATACCCATTTACCCCTTAGGCATGATACATGTTCAAGACTATACCTCTTGCACGATAGAGAGACAGTGAACATTCTAAACAATATAGAGTTGGACAACCCATGGTGATGGGTAAGCTGATATAAGAGGTAAGTGATACCACATGGATGATATGAATGATATCCCTTCAATTCTAGGAACAGAACCTACTCCTCACTTGTGAACTATACGAGGTTCAACGCATACCTCATACACAATATGGCATAATTTACCAAACTTGGTAGAAAACCCTAGATGAGGGATTGAGATCCAATATACCCTATCCTTTCTGTAATGGATTGTGGTATAAGAATTTAATAAGACACTTATCTTATCAAGTAACTATATGATAGGGTTGATCCTTGAAGGAATTTAGGGTTTATGAGTCTAAGGGTCTACCTAACATGGTAGCCCGATATGTTACCCGACATGGATACCCGATATGATAATCCTGAATGGAAACCGATATGGTATCTTGCATATATACCACTCAAATGATACATGATGAGGCATATGCTCTATGCCTGATATGGTGCACACCTTGTGCACAATATGGAACCAAGCACATAGCTTATACTCGATATGGGGTCAAGCACCTAGCTCATACCCGATATCAAAGACAATTTCAAATGATAAGATCTAAGTGATAGTCCATCTGATATGGGTACAAGCTATGCTGATTAGGGAATACACCCTAAAACATGACATGGTGATGTGGTTATACCACATGCTCGGTATGGATACACAACATGAAGTAAAGAATGTGATTTAAAGTATAATATGATAATACACACATCTTAATACCCAATATGGTAAAGATACTTCAGTCATGTGTAATTGATTAAGTGACATACGTTGAATGTGGTGTTAATTAAAAGATGATGTAAATTTTTAAATGATGAACTAATATTCCTCAGAGGAGGATTGAACCAAAATTATGATGTAATTAGTATCCTAGTAAGTATGAGAGAGAAACTCATACTCTGTGTTGATAATCATTTAATGATAAATGATGAGAATTAAGTATGATTGAATACTTATGATATCAATGTATTCTCCTAGATGTGTGGAGTAATGGATTAGGGTTTGGATTAATAATATGAACATGAAACCCTTTTCAGCTATAAAAGGGGAAACCCTAACCCTAATTATGGGAAGGTTGTATTTCTCCCATCATTTAAGCCTTGTAAAGTATGTTAAATACTTGTATAACAAGTAAAATGTCTGTACATCTTATGACCTAGAAATAGTTGTTGCCTAGTGAGAGGTGACAAGATGCTTAATGGCCTTGTGAGCCATGTGAATAGCTGTTTCCTAGTGAGATGTGACAAGATGTTAATGGCTTGGTGAGACATATGAATAGTTGTTACCTAGTGAGAGGTGACAAGATGTTTAATTAAAATAATGTGAGCTATGTGGAATACTTGTACTACAAGTGAAATGAATACCTTGGTCTGAGGACCTAGAGGTAATGGTTACCTGTTACAGAGGTAACAATGCTATGTGATGATCTAAGGGTTTGAATACCTAGTTCCAGTGATCACGACAATGATGATGTGAAGGGATGAAAATTCCCAATAATGTGATAAGGGATTGAGATCCCCAGTATCATGTGTCTTAAAGATTTGAAAAGTACATGATAGATGTATTACATCTTTCTTTGTAGCATTTGTTTATGATTGATGTTTATAACTTGTTTGATGCTAAAAGAATACTTTAATGCACACAATATATCATTAGAAACCATAAAACATTGCCCTAACCATACATCCATTAGTGTCAGGATTTGCTGAATGGTGAAATGGGTTCCCCCCGGCATAACCCAAAATGCATATTTTTGGATATGTGTGGGGCGTAAGTACGAACGGCCAGGCGTGAGTTGATCCCCTTATGAACTCAAAGTGAATGTCTCAATAGAGAACGGTGAACTGGCATGTGGCTCAGAGTATGGTTCCTAAGCGATCATGACTCAGTAATTTTATAACAAGGGACGGTTGTTAGTAGATGTTCCCCTAAGAGAGAAAAATTGACGTTGTAGCTCTAAGAGAGGACGCCTTTGTACCTTAGCACTTCTCTTTTGCAGTCAACACGAGATGTCCTGCTAATCCTAAATTGTCTCATATTGATCGAGACAGGTGAGGTCATGGCAACCGGTTCTTCCATTGACCTTGTATGGTACCGACTTGTGAGAGGTTTGTGGTCGATTGGAGATATACGGGGTATGCTTCATCTCCTCAGGGCATAAGTGTGATTGTGAAATATGTTCAGCCGCGTAGCATATCTTCTTAAGGATCGAATATGAAAAACATTGTTTGATGCACAATTTAGTTGTACATCTTAGGTGATAGATGTTATTTATGTTTCTTTACATTCCTTGTAAAGCATATAGATGATTTATAGCTCTAAAATGAGTAGATGCAATGTTCTCCTAAAGAAAGGAGATTATCTTATTCTACTTATACAATGATTTATCCTGCCTGTTGATATAAAAGAACCCCTCCTCAATTATATAATATTTATCTGCAATAATAATATGGTCGATGGAGAGTTATATCTCTCGCTGGGACAATTGTCTCACCCATGGGATCCATAATTTTAGGTGGACGAGCACGAAGAAGTGGAGACCTTTCTATAGAGGAGAAACAACAGTTGGGGCAATAGTAACACCTCAGGTTGAATGTACTATCTGTCGTGTCTTGCAGATAGAACTCCTTTCTGTTGTTTATGTACTCTTAGGTCCTTGGAGTTGGTTCGTAATGGTCTCATGAATGATATGAGATTTTGGGTTGTATGCCTCAAGGTTTTATTTTGCTCTAGTATGTGTTTTGATATGGCAACTATTATATGTTGTCCTCGAGATGAGAAGAAAAAGTGTTTGTACAATGTGAATCATGATATGTATATGTTTTGGATCTTTCTATAAAACGTTTTCTGGAAAAGGTTCTCCTTGCAAATGGTTTTAAATTTTTGTGATTTTTGTTAATCCGTTATTAATGGTAATTCTTCTTAATTAGTAATGATTTGGTTGTCAGTTTGATGACGGTCGTTTCATGTTTGGTATCAGAGCTTAAGGTTCGTTGAGTCTAGAGAGACATAGGACTAAGGTGTTGAGTCTGTTCTAGTATCCTCCAATATATCTTATAGTGACTTCTTCTTATGCAGAAGATAGAGTAAAGCTTGAAGATATCTGGAGAGCACAAGGAGTACTTTGCTGAAAGTAATGTTGTTGCACCGGGAGAAGGTGCAAGGGAACAGGCGAGAGAAGAATTACTTCCTGAGAATCTCCAAGATGAACCAGCTATGATAAGGGATCCTTTATTTGATACTACTATTGGACAGGTTAGGACAACAATGATGCATATAGTGGTTTGGGTATTAGTAACACAACCCAAATTACCAGCCCCCTAATGATGAAATTTTGGGTACTAGCAAGATTCCTGATCAACATCAATATGTTGGGAAATGAAAAATGTCAAAAGAAATAGGTTACAAACCAAAATCAGGGTTTGCTATAGGTGTAGGTAGTTTGGACATATCATAAAAGATTGTCTAGAAGAGGATAATGAGGTAGGAATTAAGAAAATAGCTATCTAGACTCAGGAACAAAGGCCTAGTAGTTCCAAAAAGGGAAAGTTTTTGGTACCACCAGCGCAACTAATGTCTAGTTCACCAGGACAATGGCTACCCAGAAAGGGTAAAGGACCTGATGTTCCACTAGTTAAAACTCTTGGTTTGGCCGCAACATCAGTTATAAGGCCGATAAGGCTGGGGAATGCTTGTAAGATGTTTTATAAGTGTAAATAGATTGGGCATATTAGATCCTCTTATCCAAAAAGGAAGGAGGAAATGACCCAACTGCCAAGGCACTGTCAGTAAGACTCTCAAAGGTGATGGTCTAGTAGTGGCATATGAGGACGTAGATAGACATCCCGAGCAGGTCCATCAGTACCACACAATAGAGCATGACATTGGAATCAAGCAACGACAAGATTCGATGAAAAGAATAAGCCTGAGGTAGTAAACAATCCATGAGTTGAGATAGGTCAAATGAAATAGTGTCATTCTGATCTGTCATTTCATAATCCTACGTCTTAAATATATGAAAAGTAATTGTTATTGAGCTTCCTTTGACTAGTCCTATGAGGACACAAGGAAGATGATGACTTACATTTTTCTTAGTAATCTTTTAAATGTTTTACCATTTCTTTTATATATGTGAAAGAGGGGATAAGGTATATATGTGATGCCTGGAGAAAATCTAGGGATGCTAAGTCCTATGTTCTTGATGGTAGGAAAAGTAAGGAATATGATAGTAAACAAAGTACATACTATCTAATCTCAGTACTTGTATACCCTAGCCAAGTATTCAACTATTGAAGATAAGGTAAGTATGGAACTCTTAGATTGTTATCTTTCTGATTACTCTAATCAAGCAATCATTATGAGACAATCAAGTGAGTATAACAAAACTGGAAATATGGTATGGACATTTGTATCACATCCTAAGTGTAATAAAGTGGAATTTGAAATAATCTTAGATTAATCTGTGTGTATGAGGAAGTAAAGAGTATAATCCTCATGATAAGAGAAAGAAAATAAGGGAAATGATCCCCGTTTGATAAAGAATGTGTTGATAGTAAATATTTTTTCCCATAATTTGGAAATGGAAAATGTGATAAAATCACAAAATGTTCATAACATGTTGTCTAATAAGAAAGAAAGGAACGATGATATGTAGTCATCCATATTATTCATATGCAGATGGCAAGGAACCTGAGATGCAACAAGTATAATTGACTTATGAAGGGTGAAAGTTCATGTAATAACTTTAGGAGATGATGATGTCTCCTCTTTGATAAACAACCCTGGATAATGATGGGGTGATGAAAGGAATATGTTTCTTTATTTTCTTTCCTTTCAGGAACATGACAATCAAGTGAGTCTGAGGAAACTTGATGTGCATGAGTTAGAAGTGATCCGTTGATGGATACTTAAAAAAAGTATTTGTTTGTCTTGGACTTTGGTTCCAAGATAAAGATATGGGTAATATATTATGTCCCAAGATAAAAGAAAGATCCTTTTATATGTTTGACTCTGTTTTTTAACAATAGAGAAATGGATATGATGGGGATATGATGTGTTTTTGACACATGTGAAGGATACCAAGGTAAGCAATTCTAGTATCCAAGATGTGCCAGAAGGTATGGGAGAGTGAGAATATGACTCTTGATAAGATGAATAATGTTTGGTTACCTAGAAGGGCCAACCTTGAGATAAATCTAGCAAGGAATTCATATGTTAGGGTTTTATTCTCTACATAAACATATCCTTGATAATGATGTATTAAATGAACGAACAATTGTTGAGAAAAAGCTTATCAAGCTAAATATAATTCCTTAATGTATCCCTATATAGATCTGTCGAAGCAGACTATTCATAATATCTAGAGATATCTCTGAGATAAGTTCTTCTTTAGTAAGTGACTTTTCCTTATGACAATAGAATGAATAATTAGGAAGATAGTTGATACAAGTCATAAGAATGTTTTGTGTTATGATAACAAATTAGAGTGACATAATAGAGGTATGGTATGACTTGTAGTCCCAAATGGGTGACAAAACATAATTCGGATATCTCCTTTAAAGTGAAATGCTAAACTGAGTAAGGAGTATGGAAGATTGCCTATAATCTTGTCACATAAGAGATGTGATTCAATAAGTTTGACATCTGAATTATTCATAATACTTCTCTGATTTAGAAAGTGTTACTTGACATAGAGTTGACTTCGCAGTCAGTGAGGGATAGAATAACTGAGTATATATCATGTATGATAGATCTTATGAAGATCTTTTATGAAAGGGATTTCTGCTATTCAAAGTTCTTTGACATCTCCATGATGTTAAGATGTTAAGTTTATATTTGATGATATGATGCATGAATGACAATAATTTTTCTTCATCTGGGATTTCGGGTACGAAATACTTGTTAGGGGTTTAGAATTGTAGTACCCCTAACCTGGGTTATGTCTTAGCCCTAGAAGTTTTGCTTTAGTAAGTTACTTCCAAATCGATTCTAATCTTTTAAAAAGTAATTAAGGCTTCTGGTGAAGTTTGTTTTCAAGTTTGAGCTTATTTACAAATGAATTGTGCATTATATGAAAGTCTGAGTGAAAAGTACAATTTACCCATGATGAGGGGTTACATTGCAAAATTTCACATGTGGAATGTGTCTTAAGTGTTTAAATATCATAATAAAGATAGTGATTCTAATTTATGTCTTGTGGAAAGCCTAAATCCCAAGTTACAACCTGTTTAAACAATGCTAGTACTTTGTACACCAATTTTGGTGCAATTTGTAATTTATCCAATATATGGGGTTGAAATGTAAATTACCACCTCTAGAGTATCCCTACTCCATCTATGTATATTTTATAGGAAATATAAATAAAGAGACACTACGTTTGAATCACCATTGATTGATGATACACTCGGTGATGAAAGACCAATAATGACTTGAAGGCAAAAACCTTATATGTGTTGTATCAGATTGTAGACTTGAAATAGGAGCCCTATCAGCCAAAGAGACAAAGTAGGAGCCTTCTATCGGTTTGTTGAGCATTGGAAAAAGCCATGACAAGTAGAGAACCTCAATGAGGTGACCCGTGACGAGTTGCATGTTCCTTACAAAAAGTGTATCAGATTGCTTATTTAATGAGATAAAGATGAGATAACTTGCCCAACAAGATAAGTAAGGGCCAAGATATTGTCTCTAGGTTATCCTCAAAACTTTTGCATGGAAAGATATAGATGTTTGCATGCATGGACACATGTCAACCATGCATGGACATGAGTCATCTAGTAGCATGAGAGGAAGACACCTCTTATATACTTTATCTCATGAAACCAAGTATATATACTCCACCTTTCACCAACTTATGAAAGTTTACGATCCTCATAACCATCTCCCTTGGAAATATCATGAAAAGACTCTTAGATATCATGAAAAGCATCTAAAGGAGCTAGGAGAGCTCGAGCATCAAGCTTTAGGTAAGTCTTTGGTCATATTCAACCTTGGATTGAAGATGGATATCGGGTTATGAATATTCCTTTCTTTTCTTATTCGCCAAGTGCTTAATTATGGTGATCTATTGTCTATGGAGGAGTTGTGAACGAGACTTGGACCATGGAGAAGTTCTTCTTCAACCATAGAATATAAATATTTGGAACTTGGAGCTTTGAAGTGTTCACAAGGTGGGTTATATATCTTCAACCCCATCATGTTATTATTTACCACATAA
Organism: Alisma plantago-aquatica; assembly: GCA_963693085.1. Classification (NCBI taxonomy): domain Eukaryota; kingdom Viridiplantae; phylum Streptophyta; class Magnoliopsida; order Alismatales; family Alismataceae; genus Alisma; species Alisma plantago-aquatica. The sequence continues at coordinate 775,422 of OY856415.1, read as the reverse complement.
CTTGTTACACTAAATGATCACTTTCAATTCCAATTTTTATTAAATACTTGATGAATCCATGAGTTCTAAGAATTTCCTAGATTTGTTATTAATAAACTAGAACTATTAGGATGATTGTCTAGAGCTTGAAGAAGATGGTATCACTTTATAAAGTGATATCGGGTTCAAGCATACACACTAGTACCTTTAACCCGATATGGGTATGTCCAAACATCTTGCACAATATGCTTGTGAGATTATATCTCCTTACATGATATGGGATGAATTTCATACCTAGGAACATGATATGGTGTTGAACATATGCCTTGTGCAAGATAGGAAGTCAAATATAGACTCCATACATGATATAGGAACAAGTGTATACTTGTAAGACAATATGAAACCCTAGTTTGGGTAACCCGATAAGAGTAAGAATAGCAAGTTTTCCTTGCCCGACATGATCATGTGATATACATTTGTACACAATATCTTGAAGCATACATCTGATGCACGATATTGTTAATTGAGTATACATGTATGAACAATATAAGATATGGATTAAAATACAAGGTCTAACCAGATATGGTTGAAACACCTCAATCCGATATGAAACCCGGGATGGGGTTAACCCTATATGCAAATAGATGTTATTTCTACATGATATGGGTCATGCCCTTTTCACTATATGGGAGATACCCACTTACCCCTTATGCACAATACAAGTTCAAGACTATACCTATTGCACGATAGAGAGATGGTAAACAATCTAAGCAATATAGAGTTGGACAACCCAAGGTGATGGGTAAGATGATATAAGTGGTAAATGATACCACATGGACGATATGAGTGATTTCCCTTGGATTCTAGGAATAGAACCTACTCCTATCTTGTGAACGATATGAGGTTAAATTCATACTTCATACACAATATGGCAGAAATTACCCAACTTGGTGGAAAACCTTAGATGAGGGATTGAGACCCAATATACCCTATCCTTTGTGTAATGGATTGTGGTATACGAATTTAATAAGACACTTAGATTTTCAAGTAACTATATGATAAGGTTGATCCTTGAAGGAATGAAGGGGTTATGAGTCTAGGGGTCTACCTAACACTGTAGCCTGATATGTTACCTGACATGGAAACCTGTTATGATAATCTTCAATGTAAACCGATATGGTATCTTGCATATATACCACTCAAATGATACATGATGAGGCATATTCTCTATGCTCAATATGGTGCACACCTTATACATGATACGGCACCAAGCACATAGCTTATACCCGATATGGGGTCAAGCACCTAGCTCATACCTGATTTCAAAGCCAATTTCAAATGATAAGATCTAAGTGATAGTCCATCTGATATGGGTACACAATATGCTGATTAGGGAATACACACTAAAACATGACATGGTGATGTGGTTCACATGCCCGCTACGGATACACAACATAAAGTAAAGAATGTGGTTTACAGTATAATATGATAATACAAACATCTTGATACCCAATATGGCAGAGATACTTCAATCATGTGTAATTGATTGAGTGACATATGTTGAATGTGATGTTAATTAAAAGATGATGTGAATCATTAAATGATGAACTAATATTCCTCAAGAGGAGGATTGAACCAAAAGTATGATGTAATCAATATCCTAGTAAGGATGAGAGAGAAACTCATACTCTGTGTTGATAATCATTTAATGATAAATGATGAGAATAAATAAGTATGATTGAATACTTATGATATCAGTGTATGCTCCTAGATGTGTGGAGTAATGGACTAGGGTTTGGATTAATAATATGAACATGAAGCCCTTTTTGGCTATAAATGGGGAAACCCTAACCCTAATAATGGGAAGGTTGCAATTCTCCCATCATTTAATACTTCTAAAGTATGTTAAATACTTGTATAACAAGTAGAATTTCTATAGGTATTATGACCTAGAAATAGTTGTTGCCTAGTGAGAAGTGACAAGATTCTTAATGTCCTTGTGAGAAATGTGAATAGTTGTTGCCTAGGGATAGGTTATAAGATGTTAATTGCTTGGTGAGCCATATGAATAGTTGTTACCTAGTGAGAGGTGACCAGATGTTTAATTAAAATGATGTGAGCTATGTGGAATACCTAGACTACAAGTGAAATGAATACCTTGGTCTAAGGACTTAGAGGCATTGGTTACCTATTATAGAGGTAAAAATGCTATGTGATGGTATAAGGGTTTCAATACCCAGTTCCAGTGATCATGATAATGATGATGTGAAGGGATGAAAATTCCCAGTAATGTGATAAGGGACTAAGATCCCCAGTATCATGTGTCTTAAAGATTTGAAAAGTACGTGATAGATGTATTACATCTTTCTTTGTAGCATTTGTTTGTGATTGATGTCTATAACTTGTTTGATGCTAAAATAATACTTTAATGCACTTAATATATCTTTAGAAACCATAAAACTTTGACCTAACCATAGACCCATCAGCGTTAGAATTTGTTTAATGGTTAAATGCGTTCCTCGCGGCCTAACCTGGAATGCATATTGTTGAATATGTGGGGGGTATAAGTACAGACAGCCAGGCGTGAGCCGATCCCCTTATAAACTCAAAGTGAATGTCTCAATAGATCAAATCGAATTGGCTTGTGGCTTAGAGGATGATGCCTAAGTGACCATGACTCAATAATTTTTTAACTGGGGATGGTTGTTAGTAGATGTTCCCCTAAGAGAGCACAGTTGACGGTGTATCTCTAAGTGAGGATGCCTTTGTACCCTGGCACAACTCCTTTACAGCCGAATGAGATGTCCTTCTAATCCTAAATGGTCTCGTACTGACCGATACAGGTGAGATCATGGAAAACGACTCTTCCATTGACCTTGTATGGTACTGACTTGTGAGAAGTTTGTGGTCGGTTGGAGATATATGGGGTATGCTTCATCTCCTCAGGGCATAAGTGTGATTGTGAAATATGTTCATCTGTGTAGCATATCTACTTAAGGATCAAATACGGAAAACAATGTTTGATACACAATTCAGTTATACATCTTAGTTGATAGATGTTATTTATGTTACTTTACATTCCTTGTAAAGTAGATAGATGATTTATAACTCTACAATGGGTAGATGAAATGTTCTCCTTAAGAAAGGAGATTATCTTATTCTGCTCATACAATGATTAATCCTACCTTTTAATATAAAAGAACCCTTGCTCAGTTTTATAATATTTATTTGCAATAATAATATGGTCGGTGAAGAGTTATATCTTTCACTAACAATTGGCTCACCTCGTGGGATCCAAAAATTATAGGTGGACGAGCATGAAGCGGTGGAGACCTTTCTATAGAGGAGCAACAACAGCTGGGGCAACAATAATAGCTCAGGTTGAGTGTACTATTTGTTGTGTCTTGTAGATAGAAGTCCTATGTGTCATCTCTATACTCTCAGGTCCTTGGAGTTAGTTCGTAATGGTATCATGAATGATATGAGATTTTGGCTTGTATGCCTCGAGGTTTTATGTTGCTCCAATATGTGTTTTGATAGAGCAACTGTTATATGTTGTCATCGAGATGAGAAGAAACAATGTTTGTACAATGTGAATCATGATATGTATATGTTTTGGATATTTCTATAAGAAGTTTTCTAGAGGAGGATATCCTTGCAAATGGTTTTAAATTTTTGTGATTTTTGTTAATCCGCAGTTTATGGTAATTCTGCTTTATTAGTAATGATTTGGTTGTTGGTTTGATGACAGTCGTTTCACATATATGAAAGCGGCAAGGTGTTAGGAAACAAAATAAGGTTAGTGGCTCAAGGCTACAACCAACTAGAAGATATATATTTCGATGAAACATATGTATCTCTAGCTTGACTTGAGTCAATTAGAATGTCGCCTGCTTTTGCCAGTTACAAGAATTTTCTTCTATATCAAATGGATGTTAAAAGTGCATTTTTGAACAGTACAATTGAGGAGGAAGTATATGTTGCTCAACCTCTGGACTTTAAATGTGATAGTTTTTCAAATCATGTCTATCCATTACAAAAAGCTCTCTATGGGCTCAAACAAGAACCTCGGGCTTGGTATGAGAAACTAAAGAACTTTTTGTTAGATAATGGTTATATCATGGGAAAAGTTGATTCTGCCTTATTCTTTAAACACACTTCTAACAATTTTCTTATCATTCAAGTTTATGTTGATGATATTATTTTGGGGGGGACTAACCTAGATATTTGCAAGGATTTTGGTGATCTTATGCCGAGTGAGTTAGAGATGAGCATGATGGGGGAGCTTACATTCTTCCTTGTGCATTAAATCAAGCAAACAAAGGATGAGAACTTCATCAACCAAGGTAAGTACACAAGTGAAATACTTAAGCACTTTGGGATGGAGAACAACAAGACAATGGATACCCCCATGTCAAACACCGCTAATCTTGATAAAGATGAAGAAGGTGAGAAGGTTAAGCATAATATCTATAGAGGTATGATTGGAAGTTTACTTTTTTAACCGCCTCTAGACCTGACATAATGTTTAGTGTTAGCTTGTGTGCTCGCTTTCAATTAAATCCTAGGAAATCACATCTTATAGTTGTCAAGAGGATTTTGTGGTACTTGGCCAAAACCCAAAATTTTGGACCATGGTATCCTAAGACGAGGGACTTTATTCTTACGTCTTATAGTGATACTAATTTATGCAGGATGTTTGATTGATAAAAAGTGCACAAGTGAAACTTGCTTCCTCCTAGGACTATGCTTGGTGTCTTGGTTTTTCAAAAAACATAACACAATGGCTCTATCAATTACTGAGGCTGAATACATTGTAGTCGGGAGTTGTTGTGCCCAGGTTCTATGGATGAAACGAATTCTCTAAGACTTTAGCATTTATTTTGATGCTTCTCCTATCTATTGTGACAATACTAGGGCAATCAATTTATCTTACAATCCTATATTGTATATCAAAGCCAAGCAGATAGAGGTTCGTCATCATTTTCTTTGTGATCACATTGCCAAGAAGGATATTATATCATGCATTTGGACATGAAAAATCCGTTGGCAGACATTTTTACTAAACATCTAGCTAGAGAGCAATTTAATTTTATTAGATTTAAACTGCTTATATCTGCATTGGATGATACTGATTTGCCTGTAGCTAGTTTCTATCTATCCTATATACTTTGCTCATGTCTTGATCACCTTTGTTTGCTAAAGTGCTAAAATTTTCATGTTCTTGTGCCTTTTTTTTTACTTGTCTTGGTAATTTTCCATAAATGATTATTTTATCGCAAAATAGTGCCCAATGATTAGTGATATGCACCTAAGTATGTCTAAATTGCAAAATGAACTAGAAAAATAAATTTAATTAGCACTCAAATGATTAGAATCTAGATTTTCTAAGTTTGGGATAGAACTTCTGCTGTTCCTGGCCGATGTCTTTTGTTAAAAGCCATTCGGCTGAGTTTCTTATTCTCAAAACTCAACAGATGGCCGGGCTGGACAAATTCTTAAGTATGTTTCGACTTACTATTCTCCCTCTCAACTAGAGAAAAGTCGAGAAATCCTCACTCTGACTCTCTTAAGCTCTCAACCCTAGACTCGACCTTCCCTCTCCTAGCCCTACTCAACCTTCATTTGACCTATCTAACACCTTTTCCTATCTGTCCTAGGTGGTTAGACAACCTTTGGTGGTGTTTCTCTCTTGTTTGGTCTCCCATTCTTCTCCATCTTGCCTTCATGGCCTCAAATAGAAGAAAGAGGGTCGCACCTACTGGAGCACCATCGCCATCCTTCGACTCACACTTCATTCCCTTTGATGACACCTTCTTTGTTTCCACCGAAGCTCTAAACAGGTACAAGGAGCTCCTTCCAAGGAACCCTTTTCCTTTTTGTTCCTTGTATGAGCCTCACCCACATAAACAAGAATAGATAGATGAAGTAGTTGAGTTATTTTATGACCATCACCTAACAGCCCTGAGTGTGGAACATCAAAGCTTTAGTAATTCCATTACAAGCACTATGGCAGTCCATGATTTTATGCTAATAATTCATGGAACTATGAATCTCTTGTACCCCTCCTAACACTCTAGTGATTTTCACTTCTATGATTTCCAGTAAGAAATTCACTATCTCATAAGATACCTTGAATATATTTTTCAATAGTACTGAGGTAACCAACACGTGGAGGAAAGATTACCTCAGTATTTTGACCTACTTGACCCTGAGTCCTTCTACAAGAAATATGATATTTCTCTCCTCAATATTCATAAGTTCTTGAAAAAACCCTCAGACACCCTATAGGAAGAAGTCCTCCATCCCATCCTCTTCCACGGGTCTCAAAAATCGCATACTTGCTTTGGTAGTCAATTGCAATATTCACTCCAAGAAGAATCAAACTGAAATTACACAGAATGCATCATTTGAGTTTTATGATGCAACTGGAAATTATAGCAGATGAGGGCAGACGTAAGTGTTACAGACTAGTTGTGTTGTGAGAAAGGAGATGCTGCATGTATATGACACGGATATATAACACCTAAATCGAGCAAGAGTTGACAATAAGATTATTCATTGAGGAACAAATCATGATACACATGTTTTGCACCCACCCTAACCATAAAACATGTGATACAGTTATAGGGTTATATACTCAATTGACTTTTTAGACGACCTCATATATCAAAGTTATGCTTAAATTTTTAATTATATTATAGTCCGACGTATCTGTGTACAAAACAAAACTAGTATACTTGGAATATAGCATATACAAAACAAACAGCTGCAATAGAATTTGGACAAAGCATCTCGAATAACAGCACACTGATCCTTTATAGGGTTATTATTATACTGATAAATGGCTACAATGTGATTGGCTGAGATGACCTATGCCCCTGTTTGGTTCGGGACTGGGATTCTGTAGTCTAGACTGGGTTAGTCAGGGTTAGTCAATAGATTTGGATTGGGTTAGACTAGATCCAGTTTGATTCTATTTGGTAACCCAGTCTGATTCTGGTCAACTAGTCTGGTTCGAGTCTGGTTTCAGTCTGATTCTGTTAGGGTACCAATATGGATTCATTCGAATTTTGTTTGGCAACATAGTCAAGATCTATTTTTCTCTCCTGTTCTTACAAAACTATTTTTAACAATGTAAAAATATGTGAAGATGTGATGGTCGTACGATACAAGAATAAAAATTAACTACAAAAATAATGATTGCATAGATAATGTGGCTTATGTTGTGTTGTTTATTTAAATCAATATTCGATGAGTTTTCTAATTTATTTAATATGTTTATATTAATGGTATATAACTTTACAATTGTCTTACATGGCATGTTAATTTTGTATGTATGTATATAGTTGTGCATATTCACTCTGGTAATAGATAAATGAGAAGATAATTGTAATTGTCATAAGAAAACGTTAGTCATGCCCAAGTAGCAGAAAAGTTTGTGAAAGATGTCAATGTAACCGACTAAATCATCCATAGCAAAGTTTACAAAGGATAGCAGACAAAAAAAGAACTACTACAAAAAGCAGTCCCATACACACATGCATACACACATGCTAAGATGGTGATGATCCACTATGATGGAAAGTGTTTGGTGAGCCGGATGATTGTTCTTGCTCCAACGTAGGACCTTCCCAATTTAGGGCCTCATCGTACTCCTTCCATGATACAGGAATTCATCTTGCAGCGGCTGAGGTTGTTGTTTGATGTCATCTTTTAGCAAATCAAACAACAATGGAATATGAGGAACATTTTTATTGACCCCATCCTTCCCTTCATCTTGGCTCTCAGATTTTGCCCCCTGGTGTGCATGCTCGCAATATTTGTTCTTGCAGACAACATATTCTTGGAGATATTTTTGTAACTTTGATGGAGAAATCAATATCTTTTCTAAATTAGGTCTTAACTTTGAATGTGAGGTCGACATCTAAATTATTGAAATAAATATAAGTATGAGAAAGAACAAATAATTATAATGAATTCTTCTAAATAGAATAATTACGTATAAGTTTTACAACAAAATGGATGGTAGAAATAACCAAACTTAGATAAGTACAAGTTTGCACGCGATGGAAGTCTTCTAAATAGAATAAGTACAACTTTGTTCAAATGGATGGTAAAAACAACGTAATGATGGCCATAGGTTTTACAACAAACTTTTACCGAGTAATCATAAACAAATACAACATGGAGCAACTATGTTAAAATTTCATTCCTTTGCTTAACCACCTAAGGGTGTAGGGGTGTTGTTGTTTTTGTCATTAGTAAGGTATTAAACAACTCATGGTCGATAGGTGCGACAAGTAGTCACAAAGTTTCATTGAACAACATGTTGCACGGCCGATGGCGGGGGATGCAATGAATCTCCCAAAATGAAAAGATTATCTCTTATGAACCCTCTCCAGAGGTGTTTCCAGTGCAGTTGCACCTCACTCAAAGAAACATAAGGACCCATGTTATGTTTCGAAAGTCATGCCACACCTTCCTCCAAGCCTGATCGGTATATACTCCATTCACACATCTCCCCATGTCATATTGGGTTCTCATCAAACCTCTGAGAACCATATCAAGCTCTGCACACCATATAACATACGCCATTGTTTGTTGTGCAGCCATAATACAAATTTTTGTATGTAATATATTGCAATGGTAATGATATATTTTTGTATGTGAAGCTACTATGATAATTGGAATCTATATTATTTAATATCCATATAAGAAAGGGCCTCCTATGTAGTGAAGTGATAAATAAACAACATTGTGATGAAGTAAGAGCATACATGCAGTAGCAAGCAAGATAAGGGGTATGATTAAAACAATAACAAAGATGATTAATTTAAATGTAAACATTGACATTGTTGGTGATGGTTTTCATTCGTTGCCTGCAACACCTTCTCCTGCAACAACATTGTTGATGTTTGCAGCATTCCTCACATTTTCTAGGGCTAATTCATTCCTAGACATCCAATCATACAAAAGGAATTGATTTTATCTGATAAATTGTTCCCTTAAGTTCTTCCAAAGGGTTTTCAGCCTATTCATATCAATCCAAAGCATGTTTGTTATGTTATTAAAGTCAAGCAATGCCTCCCTCCAAGCCTCTCTAGTATATGCTCCGTTGACACATCTCCCCAGGTCATACTGGTTTCTCATTGTATCAAGTAGGATTTGATTTTTCTCTGCACCCCATATTAGATGACCATCCATAGAACAAATTCAGTATGTAAAATGTTGAAATAGTATAAGGGCTAGTCTCACAATGGATATAATTCTAATATTACAATTTTGTGTGCAACTAACATAGGAAATAAAAGTTGATACATCCTTAAGGATCCAACAGATTTACAAAAAAACTATGGAGCTTGTCATGTAAGTGTAACAACAATGTTATGGAGTCATTGGAGGTGAATGAGTATCCAAAAAAAGACAACAACTTTCCTCCAACTTCTGAATAGAGGTTTGTAAAACTTCATACTCGTACTGTTTGGAGGTGTACACATGTTCAGAGTCATGATGGATTTCAACAAAGTCCTTCATGTTCATCGCCTGGCCCCACAATAACTTCCTCTCGCAAGTTAGTAACGTAATCTCAGCATTCAACGATCAGTTGTTGGGGGGAGATCGACTGCCCGATGGAAGTATTTGCATCGGTCTTTGCCCTAAAATGTTTTCCAAAATTTGAGTTAATAACAACGAATATGTGATGTACCTATAAGTGCAACTGATTATTTGTTGTTTTACTAGTGCACCTGACTAGAAGGACATATGTAATACATTTCTCTCGACCTTACACTCAGAATGCCAATATCATATAACCCCACATCCTCTATGTTTACCTACACTGATGCAACTAGACCACAATCACACCTCGGAACTTCCGACAGATTCATCAAAATCTAAAACATGATTAATGATTAGTAACATAAACTCATCTTTAAAACATATATCTCTACAAAACTTAGTGTTGATAGTATTTTGATAGGAGCAGTTGAATGTTGTAACATGTAATGAAGCCATATATCATTAGATCAAAGTATATTACAACTATGATGTATTTTATCCCTCTTCCTTTGTTGAAGAGTCATTATCACTCGGTAGGTGTAGTCGTTCATGTAGATATAGGTGCCTCTGCCGCAACAATTCAATTTCTGCTATTAGCGGGTGGGTGTCTGCTCTAGTAGAACAGACAAAGTCACATTGTTCTGACCATATCTTGCGTCTAATGCGTGCATACACAAGTTGTGTTACCAATGCATCCCTAACTGCAGTTAGCATGTGGCACACCCCACCAGTGGTGATACACGCCAGCCGATTTGACTCGACTAGATGCACCCCACGAGATCGGGGCAAGCGGGATGGATTTCACTTTCGATATTTATAAACCTAACTAACACACCTACTTCTACTAAGACAACAACACCCGCAAGCACACAAGGTCGTGTCGTAGTATACAAAGGTGGCAATTATAGCGTCGACCCACAATTAAAAGAGAGGCACTAGAGCTCGGTTTAGTTTTTCTAGGTTCCTGTTGTGGAGTCTAGGGTTAAGGGTTTAAAGATTTATTTGATTGTTAAACTACTATGAACTAATGAGGAATTAAAGGCAATAATGAAATCTAACTTAACCCTAGACTAGATTAAGACTAAGTAAGTAGGAAAGGATTAATCTAGGTATGAAAAGGTAAATTACACTAAGCCAAGCAAAAGATAAGCAAAAGAGCAATTAAAAAGCTATACTAGCATGAACAAGACAAGAGCAAAGCAAGAAGCTAACTATGTAAGGAAAGAGCTAACTAATCTAAGCAAGCACAAAACTAGGGTTTTAAGAGATAAAGAGAGGTATGGGTTGTTTAGGGGTATGAACTTATCACTTAAGTTGGGGGTGACATATGAACATTATGATTCCATTTAGATTATCCAAACAAAGCAACAAGTTAGAGTCTAATGAATTAACCTAAGCTACTAACTGGCCATGGATATGCTAGGTTGTGTATAGGGGAACTAGTCCCTAACACCCCCTACTACCCTTATGAGGCTCAATTGGGTTATGGATTAGGTTCAATTCAATTAGAGTCTAATCAAGTCTAGGTCTCTAGATTGGACATTCCTAGGACAAATAGGGGACGAGGGTAGTAATGGGGAGGTGAAATTAGGGTTTTGTACCCCATTTCCTCACATTCTAGCCTTGAGAAGGCTCCATGCTAATTTCACTAGAAGTATCTAATCTAGCTACTTAGATCTCTCACTTAGGTTTAGGGAGATTGATTAGGATGTAGGAAGATGAGAGGCAACCTAGGGATTCAAGAATTAGACCTAGGGGAAAATCCCAAAATTCACACATATAAGTAATTTACCTAAATTCCTAAGTGATTCCACACACAAACCAATAAGCAATTCATGGAGAATGATATGAAAATATAATATAATCGTTAAAAAATGGTATTAAAAATTTTACATGCCATTTTCCCCCAACATGTTATCAAAGTAACATAATTTCCCCCAAACAACCCACCTAAGGGGCCTAGCTACTCATAACAAAGCAAAATACAAAGAGAAAGGAGATAGAATGAGTAGAGGAGTGAAAATCCATGATGAGCTCAGTGAAGACTCCTCCTTCTCCACCTCCTAGTAGCTATAGCTCGAGCTCCTTCCTCCAAGGTAGGTGAATGACATGGATGTGTGGTGGAAATGGGTGAAAATAATGGAAAACTAGGGTTTTGGTGGTGAAAATGGTGAAATGGAGGTGAAATGTGGTGGGAATGGATGGAGGACAAAATGGGGTGGCTGGAGTGGCTAGAAATTAGCTAACCTGGAGGCCCAGTCACCACCTAGGTATATATAGGTGTGGGGGGAAGCACTAGGTCAAGTAGGGGCAAAATGGGTAAACAGTGAAAACTAGGTGGGTTTTGTGAGTAGCATGATTGTGGTGGGTCACCAAGGTCATGGTGGGTAGGGATGAGCATGGACGTGGTGGATGGGAACAACAATGGTAATTAAAATGGCTAAGTTATAGGGTTTTGGTCAAAATTGGGCTGAAATGGCCACGACCGTGGTGGTCAGCACGATCGTGGTGGACTGAGTGTAGCATGGTCATGCTGTGTGACACGGCCATGGTGGGCTGGATGATGGTGGTTGTGGTGATGTTACACGACCATTCTAGTCTATTTTAACATGGCCATACTATGCAGCATGGCCATGGTGGTTGTATCTGGCATGACCGTTCTGTGTTGCACGACCGTGGTGCTCTCTGCTTGACTTGGAGGTTGTTCTGTTGATTTGTAAGTGAACTAGCACGATGATTCTGTGGTACCATGGCCGTGCTGGGTCTTAGATCAACACTTTGACTCGGTTCTTTGGCTTTTCTTGGACATCTTTGCTTCAATTCATCTTTGGCCACTAGGGGTATGTTGAGGGTGCATCAGACTTCACTTTGGGCCTCTCCAAGGGTATAGGAACCCTAGGATCACTCCTTCTCTCTCTCTTCCATCAAGTGTGGTCCAAATGCCTGAAAAACATGCAAATAATGTCCACAAGTGCATTTTATACAAATAAGCATATTGGGAGGAATGACATGCAATCTAACAGGTATAGATGTGATTGAAGAGCAAAAAGACACAAGATGAAGCCCTAAAATAGGGCTGCATCACCACCCCAAACTTGAAACATACTTGTCCTTAAATATGCTCCAACTCAATCTCTCTACAAATCTTCCACAAAAAAGAAATGACATATGCAATGTAAAAGATGATTATTGCTGAATGGGATCAAAGATGACTTTGTTCATGCATTTCACCTCTCTCCTCTCCTGCTTTCACAAACCAATCATGAAAAGAGCACAAAATTCATATGAACTTCAAATATAGTGCATAGAATACACAAGTTATTCATATTTCTTCCATAATGTTCTGGGTAAACTATTTCATGGTGACATTAATTAAGGATGACTAGGAGTGTTGTTTCACATTCATGCATTCAATCTTATATTTCAAATCACACCAAATGACCCACGTGGCTGTGGAAAAGGGCAAAATGAGCTAAGTTTGATGTTTCCTTACTCAATGGGTATGAAAGTGGCAGAAAGGTTGCGGTAAGAGTTTTGGAGTGTTTTTACACACTCATCTTTTCTTTATTTGAATGCTCTTAAATAGGAGCATCCTTTTATTTTATTTTTTCTTTTATTTTTCTTTTCTTTTCTTTTCTTCTTGCCCTTGGTGTAGATACGACATATGGTGGATAGAGTGAAGCAGGGAGATAAAGATAAGGCCACCCCAAACTTTTGGAGGTGGCCAAGGATGATTATGTACACTAGGGCATCTTTTTATGAGGCAGAGGGGTATGAAGATGGTGGAAGAATAGTCAGGTCAATGAGGGGTCATTGGTATGATTTTCCACATAAGACATCCTGCATGAAAATTAATCCAACATTTCATCCTAGATATCACACCACATGAATGAACAAGATGAAATTGATATATTAATCAAATGATTCCACAAACACTAAGCATTCAAAGCTTGCTCAAATCACAATTCAACCAAATCAATCACAATCATAAGAGAGGTGATGCACATGTAAAAAGTCAAACATTGATACCACTTAGCAATAAATCATGACATTTCACTTGCATTTGTCAAAGGTCGTCATTTTTACTCAAAACGGTAGATATTGGGTCAAAATACTCTTTTTAGACAAGAAATATCAAATTTGGGCAATATTGGCCAAAATGGTGTCAAGTTGCCTCCATTCACATCTAAACCTAAATTATTGAACTTAAAGTTGTAAACAAGCAAATCCTAGCTAAAACATGCACGAATTACCAAAAATCTACATGATATGCAATGCACGGCAAAAAGATCAATTTTTTAAAAAATTACGTAAAAATGACAAGAAAGTAACCTACATGGCATGCAAGTATGCAAAGCAGTAAAATTCTAAACTAGATAGCAAAACAAGCAAAAATGTGAAAAATAGCAAACAAAGAGTAAACTACAGGTGATATGCAAAAATGAGTGAAAGTAGAATGAGGGCATACCGCCCTACCACCCCAAACTTTTGAATCATGTTGTCCTCAGCATGACACTAAAGTCTAGGGTGATAGGGTAGACGATCACTGTGGCGGTGGTGGAGGTGCTCCTCCCTGCCTATAGTAGGCACCCCAGTAGTCTACATGTGGAGGTGGGTAGTTGTCCTGGAATGCTGATAAAGAACTCCACCAATCTTCACCCCACTGTGGGTACCTCTGGGTCTAGGCATTTTGAAATTGGTAAAGATGGTTGATCTAGTAATGCATGTGCTGATGGTCTAACCACATTGTGTCCTGTGTCCTTTGGAAACCCTCATGTGCCTGTAGAATCCTCTCCTACATCACCTGAATGCTCTCCAACTGTGCATGAATGGTGCTCATGTCATATGCATTCACTGAAGGCTACTATGGCTCTGACACTCCTATCCTTTCTTCTCTTTTTCTCACCCATCGTGTTGCTCTTTCCTCTACTGTCTGCCTCTGCTCGGCCGCCTGTTAAGGCTCTCCTAGACCCCCAACAAAGATAACCTCAGGGATTTCCTCTTCTCTCGGGTTCTCCTCCTCATACCTCCTCAATATTTCTAGAAAATCTGGCGTTGGTCCATATTGTGCCAAGAGGGGTGGAGTATGGTAAGGTAGCTCCAATGTCACTCCTGGGTAAGGTGGGTTGACTTGGTATATGATCTTCTGATCCACAATTGTAATCATGGAAGAGAGAGCCAAATAGTGTAGGTCAACTAACTTTCCACCATCTACCTTTGTATAGCCTGTCATGTCATGTCCTAAGGCAGTGGCTATGGATGTCACAATCCCTCCCATTACAAATGGATTTTTGCTCTTGGATGGGATTGTCCTCATATGATCAATAAGTAATCCCCCAGGTTCACATGCCTCTCTTTGGTCATCCAACCAAGCACAAAAAGATTTTTCTTGGTGCAGCTGCCCTGGTTTTCGTACCTGCCAAAGATGGTGTTTTCTAACACCTTCTAAACATAGCGGAGAAATGGGCTATGAATAGAACTTATCTTTGATTTCCTTGCTACAAAAGTACTTTGGCCGATGAAGCATTTCCACATCACTGGATATGTGGAGTTAGCTATTTTCTGTCCTTCCTTTATCTAGGAGGGTTGCCATCTCCTCACTTGGGGTAAAAATCTAATTTAGCATCTTTGAGGTTATCTTCCACCTCTTCTCCCCAATCATTACCTTAATTGCATTCTTTCCATCATTGGTTGCTTTCTCTAGTGTGGTGAAGAATTGATGAGTCAACTCTATGTAGGATTCCTGTTGCAGTGTGAGGATCTCAAATAACCCCATTTTATCCATCAATCCCTGAAAGTAGGCGTAGAAGCCCATTGCCTCCATTGTTGCTTGGCATGCATAGCGAGTTTCCAAAACTCTGTGTGTCAAGCACCCCAGGTGCTTAGGCTCATTTGCCCTTCTTGTAGTGACCTCGGGCTGTGGAAGGGGGTGTTGTGGTGGAATTGCTTGCTTCTCAGAATCAAGCATATATGTATCATCTTCATCATCTAGCATGAGTCGTCGACGTGGTCGTGGCTACGGCTCGGGATGTGGCTGTGTTGCCGAGGAGACAGACAATCATGCGGCTGAGACTGAAGGCAGTGCATCTATAATAGAGGGTCTCTCAGATGAGACAGAGTGTCGGGAAGTAGACGGTGGTGGTTGTGACGATGATGGTGTCCCCCGTTGTGGTTGTGCAGAGGCTTCTTCAGTAATAGGATCCACTATGTCATCCAATTCGGCCTCCATCAACTAGGGGTGGTTGTTCCTTACTTTCCTTTAGTAGAGGATGACACCCCTAATCTTCTCTACTGCCCTCCTGATAACACCGAATTTTGTGATGTTTTTGCCTTGTTTTCTTTTATCAAAACTGCCCTTTTCTGCTATTTTCCTCTCTTTTATTAGCATTTTCGCAATAATTGACCAAGCAATGCTCTTAGTCAAATTTTCCTATCTTTTGAAGATTTTTTCCTCATTTTTGCGCAATAAGGCCATCCCGGCCCATGAATAAATCCAAGTCTACTTTCGGACTTCCTGACGCCCGATACAACCCCTGCTCGATAGGGTAAAATGACGTAATGACGATCGACGAAGTGATGTCGCGCAAGAAGAAGCTGTCGGACGACATGCCCTCTACCCGACAGGGAGCCCATCTCACCTCGACAACCAAGCTTGTCGGACGACACAGCTACCCACTGGCAGGCGCGCCGCCCGTCACGACTGATAGCTGACACCATCTACGTCGAGCGACATATCTGTATCGACCCATCCTACGATTAGTGCTTAAGGTGGCCACGTGGCACTTCGAGCACCATGTCTTCTCCCCAACCAGCTGACTATAAATAGGAGCTACAGGAAGACGAAGTGACAACGCTTGGAAGTTCGGACAAAGGGATAGCTTAGTTCGGACGGTTGGGAACCAGAGCCACCTTCGGAGGAAGCTGCTAGAGCAATCATACTGTGCCCCAGTGTTCGTGTCGGGCGACACTAGGTGAGCTTTTCCTCATCCCGAGAGGGAGGGGATGGTTCACTTAGTGTTGTCCCGGGCGACACTGAGGACCGATATCGACCACCGTAGATGAGCGACACGGGCGCCCGACGGTAGAGCGTGTCGCTCCTCGCCCGGCACAATATCGAACCCGATACGCTCGCCCGTCATGTGTGTCGCCCGATAGGGTGTGCCGCCCGACTTGAGCGTATCAGTCAGGGTCCTTGAACGATACAGTCCCGTGTAGTGCGTCCCGCCCGAGAGGGTGTGCCGCCCGACATAGCTGTATCGGGCTCGGCCTCTGACCGATATCGGGCAGCGAGAGTCGCTTAGTCTGTCGACCTTCTACATCAAGAGGGCAACATAGTTTTACTTATGTTATTCAATTCTGTTATTTAATTCTTTATTGCATGAGATGTATTAAGACCCTTTAATGTTTATGGAAATGAAAAGATTTGATTACTTGTTGCTCTATGCTTGGTACTTTTGATTGGATGATTGCTATGTTTGATATCTGAGCGCTAGCTTGCATGATTGGGATCGCGTTTCGATTAGCTACCGAACCGTGTTTTCCCGTCGCAACAACTTCGAGAGTCGTGTTGCGGCTCTAGCATTTGGTCCAATTCTAGAGTACGAGAGTGCCCGAAACAGAGCTGTTTTCAGTAACACTCCACTCTATCTTAAGGCCAGCAACCTCGAGAGGGGTGTTGGTACTGGGATAGAGGTACCCGCTCTGAGAGGAGGGGTACAGGATGTTATTGCCACCACTTGTTTTTACTGCAGTCTTATCCTTCGTACTCTGCTCTAGCTCTTGTTTTATCTTGCCATTTCTGTTGCATGAAAACCCCTAAAAATTACTAATTGATAAAACCTTAAATCTTTCTTGTAACTCCAGTTGGAGATAATTTTTCCTGTTTTATTTTTGACACCTTGTTGATTTCCTTTCGGGAATTCTATCATCTTTTATTATCTGCCGGAGTGTAGCGTGTCGATTCTGGGTTCTCAACACTGCCCCCTTGTCCCTGTGTTCGACCCCTTATGACTACTTCGACCCCGTAAACAAAGTTGCGGGGGCCTAGAAGGATGCAAGTTTATAAATGTTAAAGCTCGACCACCCCTAATCCGCCTCCACTTTTGGACGCGAAATCTAAGGGCTGTCAACTTTATGGCGCCGTTGCTGGGGACAAGGCAATAGCGGTACTATAGATGAACCTGAATCCACTAACTACACTCATGTACCTCAAGTTTAGAAATGAGCTTGACAACACTGTCTTTCCTTTTGTTTTTCTTATTTGCTATTTCTTGCCCAATAATAATGATTCAACTTCCTAACTTGGTTTTTCGGGCCATTTCAGGGATTTCGAAGAACAACAATATGTTCCGCCAAGCTCAGATACAAATCCGTAGTTCACCTGAATTGAGCCATGCCTCCTCGAGTCAACCCACAACGCATTGAGGAAGAACACCAAGGATGACTGAGGAATGAATCACCTACTCCAGGCGACAACGACCGCTACGACGGGAACAATCAACAGGAATATCCGGAAACGGAGCACTCCAAGGAAAGTCGTCACCAAGAAAGACCTCGTCACCATCGCAGCAAGGACGGTGATGACTGAGAAGGAGCCGGTGATCATTGATGTCACCAGAATAGAAACCTTGGGATCTGCTGCGGGAGGAACGACCACAGATCTCGACGAAGCATCAAGACCTGCCGGAGCAGAGGAGGAGCTTCCACCCAACAATGACAACGGAATGTTCGACGAACTCCTAAGGGAACTTGGGATATCAGCGACTCCTCCACCGAAGACTCCTCCAGTGGATGTAGAAGGGATAGTTGACAGCACAGAGGTGGAGCTCACTTCGCCCACATAACATCCATCCCCATCCATAAGCAAAGGCAAGGCGGTAGTAGTACCGGCGTCACCTCACTTGGCAGCATCGGGGTCGCGGACAATTTTTATCGACTCCGCTTCACCGAGCAGGCCATCCGGCAGCCAGGACGCCGCAAGGACGGAAGGGAGACCCCCTGTAGCTCCCCCGTCACTCGGAAAGATGCTCGGGCACGAGCTCGACAATTTGTGGGAGGTAACAGAAACAAACTCTGGTACATGCATTTCCCTCACACGCAAGTTGGCATCTTTTCAAAGCAGGTTGGACGACCAAGAGAAGAAGCTTCTTACTCTAACAGGCCTTCCTGGCGGGCTAGAAACATTAAACGCCACAATGCATCAGGTCCTCCAATGACTCAGCCGGCTCGAAGAGAAGTTCGATAGAAGAGACGACCATCCACGCCGTAGGTAGCCAAGACGGTTTCCGTCACCTCCCAGCCGGGGTTTTCATCCATCCTCATCATGTTCCCCGTCGGGAACGGAGTCCTCATCTTCCAGTGGCCGGTCTTCAACGTCCGGAGAGGGGACAACACCTGGATCTGCAGAAGGATCCCCCAGCAAACAAGAAAGCTCCTTCGGCTTGGGGCAGGCAAACATCTCTTTTCCCCTGGAAAGCATCGAAGATGAGGGTGCTGATATTAGCATCGGGGGAGAATCTTCCAAAGAGTCTGAAGGAGAGAAGGGGGATGTCTACACCATAAATGAAAGACATCCACCCAGAGGAAGGTGCTCGATGGCGGACAGATTCTACGAACCATCTCAGATCGCGTGCTTCGAGATGGTCGACTTCTACAGGCGAGCCATCGAATACCTGACGATCAGAGACCAGAAGCTTCTGAACAAGGTCCTACGATCGCAGGCAGATGAAGAAGATGTAGTTTGGACCGATGGCTATCTCTCAGTACGACAGAAGATCCTCCGTAGAATGTTTAGAACGCCAGCCACGGTCGGCAAAAGACTCTTTAGGGTCCTGGAGAATGCCATCATTGAAAATATCTGCAGCAGGATAGGTCGCAGAGCAATCTACACAGCCACCCCGACCTTGGAGAGAAGATTGATGAAGGGAGAGCCGAACTCCCAGGCAGAAGCCGAAATGCTGTGACACATTGATGAATATAGGCCAAATCTAGTCTTGGCCCCACACCAGCACCGGAACGTGTGGTTTCTCTGCATCGCCGACCTCAAAAACCACCACGTCTAGCTGCTGTGCTGCAACAACGCTAAAGTACCACGCTCCGGGGGCATATTCTCCCGTCCAGAGGACGAAAGGCAGAGAGTCCTGCCTCTGCGTCTACAACGAGCAATAAGGGAAGGGAGCCAATGGCACAAAGGACCTTGGCATTTCTTCAGCTTCAGATTCCTCCCCAACCAGTAGAAGAGGGGAGCAGAAATAGCGCTTTGGCAGTCCTAAGAGCGATCGAGGTGCTCAACACCTTTGGAAACATAGGACTGCTCAGGGGAACAAACTTTTATCAACTCAGTGGCGTCTATGCCATGCTGTTGATCAAGGAAAAGCACAACTTCTAGGATGCAGGAGTACCAGAGCAGCTGCTGGATAGCAATCTAGATGACGACTCTTCTCGATCCAACAGCCCTGTAGAAAAAGAAGAAGAGGAAGCCACCGAAGTTCACGGGGCGGGCAAGCAGCTGGCGATCCTAAAAGAAGTACATGGGAGGGAAGAAACTGCTTCGCTCGAGGCTTCAGAAGGACTGATATCAAACTTCGACCACTTTGCGTGTGCTACTCTCACACAGGAGCAGGTCAATATTATCCAGAGAAAGCTAGCTGATTCAACCTCAAGAGTAGTGGCTTTCCAGGAAGGCGATATCTTAGTCCCAGTCGATGATCTTAGGGACATGGTGAAGGAAGGAGGGTGCTTGGTTGTAACAGTTGCAACAACTTACATCCAGTACATACAACCAAAGCTAGAACAAGCACATATTGCCCACCCCATGTTGTTCAACGACATCTACATTGCAGACAAAACATGAGCAAAGAAGAGATTTCTACAGACACTGGAGGAAGACGTTTCGAGCACAATCTACCTCCCGATTCTGCACTACCAACATTGGACGCTCCTGATAATGTACACACGGGAATGAGCAAGAGTCTTCTACAACAGCTCGGACGGCAACAAGAATCATCCCGTGCTGTGTACTTCTGAACCATTGTCACCCATTGAGCGCTTAGTAAGAAAATACTACAACGAGGTGGCAAAGATGATAGAGCCATTCCTCGATACGCAAACAAGAACGTGGCACGAGCTCCAATTTTTCCACCACAGTCCACAATAGATCCCCCTGTCTAACGACTGTGGCATCTACGTCCTGGAATAGATGGCGAACAAGGAAAAGCCTGACCAGCTCCACCACAGCTACTACCACAACTGAAGAGGAGAATACATGTGGGAGCTTCTAGCAGGTGCAGGAGCTACCTCACTGGAATAAATACATTACTTCACCCTATCTATTTCACAACTCTGGGACAGAGTGTGGAGTAAGTTTGGGGGGTACCATGTACCAGTGAGGGAGGTACAAATTTTTCAAAATTTTCTTTTTCTTTGTTCATACTATGATTAACTCTATTTATTTATTCTTTTGTATACATATGCATTATTCTTTTATGTACATATACATGTTCATATGTTTTCGTTATTCTCTGTATACATATTGTTCATACTAAAAACTTTGCAAAATTTTCAAAAATTTCAAAATTTTCTGTCGTTATGTATATGTACAAAGTTGCTGTTATAATAATAAAGATCTGTTGTGACTTCTTGCAAAGTTCATTTTTCTTTGTGCTTATTGCGATACAAGTTGTTATATCTTTTTAATAATGCTGCCCCAAACAAACCAAAGATTATGTCTTGACTTGCCAAAAAGTTAATATATATATATATATATATATATATATATATATATATATATATATATATATATATATATAATAATCTCGCAAATAGCTAAGAGACGAGTATGAAGAAGGAAAAAGCTGCCCAAACAGCAAGAAATCTCTTTGTTTTCCCTTACCCAACAAAAAAATCCCAAAAAAGAGAAAGAAGCCTTATGAGTGTGAATAAAAGCATGAGAGTTGTGCCTTATAAAAAGAAAGAAAAATTACATATACACACTCGTTTTTTTTCAAAAGTACCCATCTTTAGGCATGGTAGATCCAGGGCAGTGGTACGTAGGATGTGAAATCACTGCTCTAAAGCCAACTGGCTTGGACTGCAGGGACCACTTGCCCTCTAACGGACCCTTACCTGGATGGACTGATGGAAAACAAGAGAAAACCCAAAAAGCCTTAGCCTACCCCTACACAACTTTCTGCCCCGAAAAATAAAGCTGTTTGGTGTGTAAGCTAACTTCGGAATCATACGACAAGTCTCGCCGAAGCTGTAGAGAAAAACTCCACTTAAATAAATAAGGCAAAGAACGCAAGATCTTTCGTTTGTTATGAGCCAGAATTATCATGAAGGCATTACGATTCTTGTTTCTCCTTTTGTATAGAAAACTACATCAAGCAAGAAGGAGCATTCCTAAATAAAGTTTAAATATTGATTGAGGACAATCAAAATGCTAAGTTTGGGGGAGTTGATAACACCGAATTTTGTGATGTTTTAGCCTTGTTTTATGTTATCAAAACTGCCCTTTTCTGCTATTTTCCTCTCTTTTATTAGCATTTTCACAATAATTGACCAAGCAATGCTCTTAGTCTAATTTTCCTATCTTTTGCAGAGTTTTTCCTCGTTTTGGCGCAATAAGGCCGTCCCGACCCATGAATAAATCCAAGTCTACTTTCGGCCTTCCTGACGCCCGATACAACCCCTGCTCGACAGGGTAAAATGACGTAATGATGATCGACGAAGTGATGCCACGCAAGAAGAAGCTATCGGACGACACGCCCTCTACCCGACAGGGAGCCCAGCTCGCCTCGACAACCAAGATTGTGGGACGACACAACCACCCACCGGCAGGCGCGCCGCCCGTCACGACCGATAGCCGACACCATCTACGTCGAGCGACATATCTGTATTGGCCCGTCCTACGACTGGTGCTTAAGGTGTCCACGTGGCACTTCGAGCACCATGTCTTCTCCCCAACCAGCTGATTATAAATAGGAGCTACATGAAGACGAAGTGACAACGCTTGGAAGTTCGGATAAAGGGAGAGCTTAGTTCGGACGGTTGGGAACCAGAGCCACCTTCAGAGGAAGCTGCTAGAGCAATCATATTGTGCCCCAGTGTTCGTGTAGGGCGACACTAGGTGAGCTTTTCCTCATCCCGAGAGGGAGGGGATGGTTCACTTAGTGTTGTCCCGGGCGACACTGAGGACCGATATCGGCCACCGTAGATGAGAGACACGCGCGCCCAACGGTAGAGCGTGTCGCTCCTCGCCTAACACAATATCGAACCCGACACGCTCGCCCGTCATGCGTGTCACCCGAGAGGGTGTGCCGCCCAACTTGAGCGTATCGGCCATGGTCCTTGAACGATACAGTCCCGTGTAGTGCGTCCCGCCCGAGAGGGTGTGCCACCCGACATAGCTGTATCGAGCTCGGCCTCTGACTGATATCGGGCAGGGAGAGTCACTTAGTCTGTCGACCTTCTACATCAAGAGGGCGACATAGTTTTATTTCTGTTATTAAATTCTGTTATTAAATTCTTAATTGCATGAGATGTATTAAGACCCTTTAATGTTTATGGAAATGAAAATATTTGATTACTTGTTGCTCTATGCTTGGTACTTTTTATTGGATGATTGCTATGTTTGATATCTGAGCGCTAGCTTGCATGATTTGGATCACGTTTCGATTAGCTACCGAATCGTGTTTTCCCATCGCAACAACTTCGAGAGTCGTGTTGCAGCTCTAGCGTTTGGTCCGATTCTGGAGTACGAGAGTGCCCGGAACGGAGCTGTTTTCGGTAACACTCCACTCTATCTTAAGGCCAGCAACCTCGAGAGGGGTGTTGGTACTGGGATAGAGGTACCCGCTCTGAGAGGAGGGGTACAAGATGTTATTGTCACCGCTTGTTTTTACTGCAGTCTTATCCTTCGTACTTTGCTCTAGCTCTTGTTTTATCTTGCCATTTCTGTTGCATGAAAACCCCTAAAAATTGCTAATTGATAAAACCTTAAATCTTTCTTGTAACTCTAGTTGGAGATAGTTTTTCCTATTTTATTTGTGACACCTTGTTGATTTCCTTTCGGGAATTATATCATCTTTTATTATCTGCCGGAGTGTAGCGTGTCGATTCTGGGTTCTCAACACTGCCCCCTTGTCCCTGTGTTCGACCCCGTAAACAAAGTTACGGGGGCCTAGAAGGATTCAGGTTTATAAATGTTAAAGCTCGACCACCCCTAATCCGCCTCCACTTTTGGACGTGAAATCTAAGGGCCGTCACCTCCTTGCAAACTTCTTCATCACTACTACAGAAATGGCTTATAACGTCACTTTTGCATGCGTCAGCTGTATAAATAAACTGACACCTAAACTATACAGTGTCGTTTGATAACACAAACCGACATCCAATTTATCAAGGGTGACCAGACATGGGTACCGCTTTTATTCAGTGTCGGTTGAAGAAAAGCAACCGACACCTAAAGTAGCCCGTGAAATCCAATTTTTTCGAGCGAAAAAAAATTGCACCAAAGTATCAGATACAATGTCGGTGTTTTACCTAATAACCGATGTTGAATGAAGATAAAATTTGCACAAAAAGTTACAATATGGGCGTCAGTTTGCTTAGAATAACCGACGCTGATAAGGGCGCGCGCACCGTTCCCGCCAAAAAATTAGGGTAAAGGAATGTCCAATTGACGTTGGTTGTCTTTGTACAACCGACACTTAATATTAAAGGTGTTGGTTGTTGTGGATAACCAACGCCATTGAGTAACTTAATAGACCCCATGCACACCGAACTCTTCCCCCTTTCTTCTATTTCATTGAGATCGATTTTGCTCCGACGGACGATTCCCGACCCCTGCTGCGTCGCCGCCGCCTGCTACTACCGCCTACCTCCGCGCCGCCACCTACTGCTGCTGCAGCTACTCGCCACCACCTCCGCCTACCTCTCCTTCTCTGCTCGCCGTCGGTGCCCTCTCCTTCTCTACTCGACGCTGGAGCCTCTCCTTATCTGCTCTCCTACCTCCGCATCATCTCTGCCGCGCCGTCTCCTGCTGCAGCTGCTCGCCATGATTGCCGCCTCCGTCTCCATGCTGCTAGTAACAGTAGGCCATCCTTTCTTCTTCTTCTTCCTTCTCCTGCTCTTCTTCTTCCTTCTCCCTCTCCTTACCAACAACAACCACGGCCGTGTGGGATGGCACGGCCGTGGCTGTGTTGGCTGACCACACGACCGTGCTACCCAACACGGGTGTGTGGTTGGCCAACACAGCCACGGCCGTGCCATCCCACACGACCGTGGTTGCTGTTGGTAAGGAGGGAGAAGGAAGAACAAGAATATATATATATATATATATATATATATTAAAATGAAATCAATTATGAATTTGTGATTAAATCAATTATATGATGAAATCCCTATTGCATGATGAAACCCTAACATCTGGTTGAGTTGCATGATGAAACCCTAACATCTACATGAATCCCTATTGCATAATGAAACCCTAACATCTACATACTCTATATGATACCTAAAATTGTGATGAAACCCTAACATCAATTGTGATGAAACTAGGATTGTAGGTATTGGAATGACAATATACATGTATTTGTTGGCCTAGAAACCCACCCAAGATTTACTCATTAGGAGTATAAATTTTAGATAGTCCCCGGTTTGGGACTGTTATTGAACACCTAATCTAACTTAGGATATTTTGTTTGATTTAAACATGATTGGGCATTATTACATGTTTGAAACTATTGAATTCTTGATTTTTTTATATAATAATGCTCTAATTGTGAGTGATGCAATGTAAGTGAGCAAATACATGTAGTGGATATGTACTCATTAGCTTAGAACCCCGTCCAAGATTTACTCATTAGGAGTAAATCTTGGATAGTCCCCGGTTTGGGACTATTCTTGAACACCTAATCTCACTTAGGATGTAAGTGTATAATGTGTATTGGGTTTTCGAGAAAATTTCGGTAGCATTTCCCCATTTGTTCTCTAAGTACATATGTACTTGGAGAACAGCAGGAAATGCTGCTGAAATTTTCTCGAAAACCCAATACACATTATACACTTACTAGTGAGATTAGGTGTTAAAGAATGGGATAGGTGGTACACATTTATTATATATAAGAATGACATCACATGTATTTGTTGGCCTAATGTTTTAACCATGCAAGAACTCTAATATTTTAACCCTAGACCCTAATCCTGTCCTAATATATACTTGTTTTCTATTTGATCATAGAATGGATAGATCATGGATGTCCATTCGCAATCGCTGCACCCCAGAGTTTATTTCTAGTCTTGACAAGTTCATTAGATTTGCCGAGGAACATATGAAACAACCTGGAGATAGGTTCTATTGTCCATGTAGGCATTGCGGTAACAACTTGAAAGTCAACACTGGTGACGAAATCAAAACTCATGTCATGTGCAACGGGATTATACAAGGCTATACATAATGACACTGGCATGGAGAGATTTCAAACTCAAAACTAGTGGATGTCGATAGCAGTGCTTGTGTGGAAGAAGAAATTGCCTACGATGATGTAGATGTGAATGAACCAGTTCCATTAGACATCGTTGATGCGATGTTGGATAGTTATGGGGTAGAGCACACCGATCCACCTCCCATTTTTAGAAACATTGTGCATGATGTTGAGATGCCATTATACACATGTTGTACTAAGTTTACGAAGCTTAGAGCTGTGTTGAGATTGTATAAGTTGAAAGCTAACAATAGACGGAGCGACAAAAGCTTCACATCATTGCTATCTTTGTTGAAAGAAATGCTTCCTGAAGGAAACAAGCTGCCAATCTCAACATACCAGGTAAAGAAATTGTTGTGCCTAATGGGAATGGATGCCAAGAAGATACATGCATGCCTGAATGATTGTGTATTATTTCAAAAGGACTATGCGGATTTGAAAGATTGTCCAAAATGTGGTGCGTCACGGTATAAATTGACGACTTCGGGGAGTCCAAAACTGGTTCTCCTACCAAGGTGATGTGGTATCTACCTATAATATCACGGTTTCAACGCTTGTTTGCCAATCCGATAGATGTGAAGAATTTGAGGTGGCATTCAGATGTTAAGAAAAATAATGATGGTATCCTACGACATGCGTCTGATTCCCCACAGTGGAAGAAGATTGATCTATTGTACCCTGAATTTGGTGAAGAAGTCAGGAATCTAAGACTTGGGCTTTGTACATACGGGATGAATCCATACGGGACATTGAGCAGCCAAGATAGCACTTGTCCAGTCATGCTTGTTATATACAATCTTCCTCCCTGGATGTGTATGAAAAATAAGTACGTAATAGTGTCGTTGTTGATATCGGGCCCTAAACAACCTGGAAATGACATCTATGTTTATCTTGAACCTCTGATTGATGACTTAAAGAAACTCTGGGGTGAAGGTGTGATGACCTATTATGCTTCACGAAGAGAGACATTTCATTTGCATGCTATGTTGTTTTGCACTATTAATGACTTTCCAGCATATGGGAATTTCTGGATATAGTGTCAAAGGAGCTAAAGTGTGTCCTATATGTGAAGAGAACACTGATTCAACAAGACCAAAACATGGTGGTAAGAATGTATATCTCGGTCATCGAAGGTTTCTTCCAAAATTCCATATGTATCGTAGGAAGCACAAAGCATTCAATGGATTGAATGAGGAACGAAGTGCACCTAAACCTATACCAGGGGAGGTTGTTTATGAAAGAGTAAAAGACTTTGTCAATTAATTTGGTAAGAGATCACAATGTACTACACGGAGTGACAATTCTTCATTCAAGAAGAAGTCAATATTTTGGGATCTTCCTTATTGGATTTCTTTGACAGTCAGACATGGTATCGATGTAATGCACGTTGAGAAAAATGTATGTGATAGCATCATTGGTACTTTGTTAAATATACTAGGTAAGACTAAAGATGGGATAAAATCTAGACTGGACCTACGTGAAATGGGAATAAGGTCAAAATTAACAGAATTACGTGAAATGGGTAATAAAAGAACATACTTACCTCCCGCTTTTACACGTTGTCTAGAAAGGAGAAGAAAGCTTTTTGTGAATGCTTGGTAAATGTTAAGGTGCCACATGGTTACTCATCCAACATCCGTATATTGGTATCAATGAAAGATTTGAAGTTGATAGGTCTTAAATCTCATGATTGTCACACTCTAATGCAACAAATATTGCCCGTGGCAATTCGATCTATATTGTC
The DNA here is from genome assembly GCA_963693085.1 of Alisma plantago-aquatica. NCBI lineage: Eukaryota > Viridiplantae > Streptophyta > Magnoliopsida > Alismatales > Alismataceae > Alisma > Alisma plantago-aquatica. The sequence continues at coordinate 747,654 of OY856415.1, read as the reverse complement.
GAAGCATGTAATGTTTGCAATCACCAGACTTTGTTTCTTTTTCAACAGTCTCTGCATCAAAGTTATTGACCCTGATACTCTCGATAATTTGCAAAGAGAATTGGTTGTTACCCTATGTCAGCTTGAGATGTATTTCCCTCCTTCGTTCTTTGATATCATGTTACATCTTTTTGTCCACTTGACTAGGGAAGTGAAAATCTTAGGACCGGTTTTCTTGCATTGGATGTATCCCTTTGAACAATACATGAACGTTTTTAAAGGTGATGTTCGAAACCATTATCGGCCTGAAGGGAGTATTATTGAAGGTTATGTGGCGAGAGAGGTTATGGATTTCTAAAATGACTTTCTCAATGGTAATGACACTCCTGATAATGACAAGAATATTGACGAGCTATTTGGCAAAGGAATTTTGGGATTACGTGTGAAAGTAATCAGCCGTGAGCAGTTGGAACAAGGTCATTTGTATATTTTACACAACATGGATGAAGTGAACGTTTATATCGAGGAACATACCAATTTCATCAAAAGACAATATCCTCGAGCCAATACAATGTGGCTTGCTAGAGAGCATAACAAGAATTTTATTAAGTGGTTTGAAGATAAAGTATTACATCAACTATCTCAGACACCAGATGATATTACTAAAACTATCAAATGCCTCACCTTCAAACCAAAGTTGACTGTTATGTCTTATGAAGGGTATGGCATTAATGGATTCACATATTACACAAAGCACCAAGATGATAAAAGTGTCGTCCAAAACAATGGGGTCACCCTTCAAGCATCGACTATGTTTTTTGCAAGTGCAAAGGATAAGAGTCCACGTGAAGCTAAAATGTCATATTACGGTGTCATTGAAGACATATGGGAATTTGACTACATAAATTTCAGAATTCCGCTCTTCAAATGTTATTGGGTTGATAACACCAAAGGAGTTATAGTGGATGAATTGGGTTTCACTTTAGTGAACTTTGAAAAGATTTACGAGAAGGTTGAACCATTCATATTGGCATCACAGTCGAAACAAGTATTTTATATCGATGATCCTGCAAATGATAAATGATCAGTTGTTATTCATGGTAAAAGACAGTTCATTGAAGATCCTATAGATGAAGAACACAACTATGATAAGTATGATGACTCCAGTCCATTCTCAGTTGGGTTGCCAACACCAACAAATATTGAAGCTAATGATGACTTGTATGTGTGCGGAGATCACAATGAAGGATTGATAATTGATAAAAAAATCGCAATATTAGAGGTATGTTTTGTTTTATACGTTTTTATTTTTCTGAATATGTGAACTTTACAATTTGAATTACTTTAACTATACAAAAGTACCGAAAATTTAATAGTTGTTCAAAACTAAGTATCAAACCATCACTTAAAATTTGAGCTTAATTTATAATGTGAATTACTTTACAATGTGAATGTGAACTTTACAATGTGAGCTTTACAATTTGAATTACTTTACAATGTGAACTTTACAATTTGAATGTGAATTTGTAGATGGCTGACCATTCTCCTGATGACCGTGCTGATGATTACCGTGAGGGTGAGGATATCAATGCGCCGCCTCACAATGTAAGTAATAAAAATATATCATATATTTATATCTATATGTCCATTTATAGTTATATCTTGTAAATGTGATTATTTTGTCAAATTTTAGGTTGATGATGCACAGGTACCATCTGAAGCACTTGACGCACTTTGATCAACAACACAAAAAAGTTGACAAGAGAAGGGGCATCACTATGATGAAGAAGTTAATTGTGCAAAAGGGCAATGGACCCAAACTTGTTGTGGATTTTGATAATGCAGGAAATGCATGTGGTATGAATCACAATTCATTTGTTTCATATCTTGGGTTGCCATTGCGGTTGTCGCTTAGATTCTTGGCATAACATTTCTAAGGAGAAGAAAGACTTAATATGGAGGAATTTATGCGTGAGTTATTATTAATTTGCAATTCTATTTTGAAGATTACTAAATTTTTGGATACTACTTAATAGCAATTCTATTTTGTAGAGTATATTTGAATTGGATGAAAAGCTGCATCGTAAATGCGTGATGCAACGCTGTGGGAGAGTCCTAAGCAACTATAGGACAAATCTCACCAGAGAATACATAAAAGAAGCTGACAAGAGGAAGAAGACAACCACTGAACAGTGGAACTTCCTGGACAAAGAAGAATGGGACGCATTTGTCGCTTCAAGACAAACTGATTAATTCAAGGTATTAGGCGTCAGTCTCAATCTCATTAATTAATATATGTTGTATTCACCTATTCAAGATTAACATTTAGTGTTACTAACCAAATCATTAATGTGCATACTAACTAGGCCCTCAGTGAGGCACAATATCAAGGCGTGCACTGAATGTGCATGACCACACAATGGGTCCAAAGGGGTATGCAGGCATTCGCCAAAGACTACAGTCTGAGGCTACTGCTCATTCTGCTGCTACTCAGGAGTCCTCTACCATAGGTAGCACACCTCTTCCTCGCCATGATGTCTGGATAGCTGGGAGGCAAAATAAGAAGGGAGAAATAACGAAGTCCGCAACTGCTAAGGCGGCTGCAAAAATGGTAAAATACAACTCTTACAGCAATCATTCGAATATTGATTATTTGTGTTGTTTACTTAATTACAAAATTTTGTTTTGGTGATTAGCAGGATCTGCACAAGCTGAGGAAACAAGGCAAGTTCATCCCTGAGGGAACAAGGGATGAATTGACAGTTGCTCTGGGTAACCCAGAGCATCCTGGACGTGTTAGGGCTGCAGGCGCTGGTGTGGGCATCAAATCTTTTTTTGGGCCATCCCAGCGCAAACGTCCCAAAAGCGGGACTTTCACAAGAAGAGGTAACATATTCTTTCTTTATAATGTTACTGTAAAAGAGAATTCAATAATTAGAATTTGACGTTTCTTTTATCCATGTATAGGTAGATAAGCTATTTGATAGGAAACTCGAAGAAAAACTTGAAGAAGCAATGAAAAAGTGGTAGGCATCTCAGACTGCCACTTACCAGACAATACATACTGCAGGCTCTACTCCTACTCCTACTGTAGAGGTTGGGAGTAATCCTGTAGAACTACCACATAGCACATCCGCTGTAAGTATTTTTATGACTCGGTAACTAGTTTTTTAATTCAAGATGATATGTATATATGAAATTGTAGTCGTTTCAAAAAAAGATGATATGCATATATGTATATAACATTCTTTACACAAAAATTTGTAGGGGTTGAAGCGATGTCGTCTAAAAAGTAATGAATATGTCGTTGCAGAGGCGTCAGCTTACCCATCCCTACCCGAGGAAGAATTTCACGGGTCTCCATTACCAGCTGTTTGGCTTTGTGTGAGCCCGGTACATATATTGCAAGGATGGGCGGATCTTCCATTGCATATGCCCACCCAGATTGTGAAACGCTTGGTGAGACAGAAGGAGAAGTGATATTGCGGCAAAAATCAGATGTCCTCTTTACTGAAACTGTATGATAAATTTACATTATGTTAAATTGTTAGTGTGTATATGATGTCAGTTGATCTGAAATTATATATATATATATATATATATATATATATATATATATATATATATATATATATATATATATATAGGTTAAAAAGAAGATACCCACAACATCAAGGCCTCCACTTCCACCTCCTACATTACCTAGTTGGGTTCCACATGACCTACCTGTCCCGTTAGGTCCTAACTGTAGGGGTATGGCAATATGGTTAGGCGAACATGATATAAACTCCCCTATAACTGTTTCTTCCGATTCAGATTCTACAGGTCAGTCATACGAAATAAAACTATTTATACAAGATATTTTGGAGTTGTTTCGATATGATTGGCTAAATACATCTGTGATAGAGCTATGGATAAGGTGAGATCTTCTTTACACATCCATATACCTTGTGTATGATCTGGTGATGTGGTTTCTTATTTAATAAAGCATGCGTAATTAATACATATTTTGCAACTACTTAGACAAGATATGTGCAGATTTTGGATTCAAACATGTAGGGTTTTTGATTCCATCTTTGATTAGTCTAGTAGCTAAAGGCCCTACGTCAGTTCAACAATACTGTTGTGAGGCTTTTTCAAATTTTGCTGTAAATAAGAAGACGGTTATAATGGCTCCATTCAATGTAGAGTAAGTTTACTTTGCTTATTATAATTTGGACTTAAGAAAATTACATTTTTATTGTGGATTTTGACTTATTAATTTTTAACTTTTTTACCTCTAGGGGTAGGCATTGGGAGTTACTGGTTATTGTCCCCGAGACGTTCACTGTGTATTATATAAATCCTAAGGGGAGTAAATTGAATACAAGCTTTGGACACATAATGAAAATGGCATTATTTCGGTGAGAAATATTTCATTTTCAGATCCGTTAACATCTATTATTACATTACTAATTAATTGCAATATTCTGTGTTACATTAACATGTAGGGGTTTTGATGAGTTCAAAAAGGATGGATGAAAGGTCCCCACAAAAAAGAACCAGCCAATAATTTGGAAGAATGTGAAAGTAAGTTCCCGACTACAATATATGTATATATTATTTATGTGAACAATGCTTAATTAGTTTTATTTTTTAATATTTTGTATGTTTGAATTTATAGTGTGCTACAAAAGACAACAGATGGGCATGTGGATACTATGTCAGGCGATATATGCACATGATTATAAAAAATGCCGCATTGGATATCGAGTGTATTTATCAGGTATTATATAGTCTCATTAGATAATATGATCGAAATATATCAATCTTATTTATAGCTCATTAATTATATATATACATCATTCTCTTTACAGGTGTTTAAAGCTGACCCCATTATAGGAGAGGACTTACCAGATGTACATGCTCATAAATGAAGTAAGAGAAGAATGGGCAACAACCATACAAATAGTGGGGGTTTTAAAATATAATTGGGATCCTGATAGTGAATAATGACTAAACAATGATATTTTGTAAATGAATTTCTGAATTATAATATATGTGTGAATGTTTCTACATGTCTGGATGTTTCTACATGTGTCTGAGTGAAAATGAATGAAAGTGTTGGTTTCTATATGAATGTTTCTACATGTGTGAATGTGAATGAATGGAACTACAGATTGCTAGCTACATGAATGTTTCTAAATGTGTGAAAATACAATGGAACTGCAGGTTGCATTGCTAAATGCATGTGTGAATATATATTTTTGTTGTTAATTTTGCAGGTTTGTGGCATGTTGTTGGCTGATATCAATGGATGTCATAAAACCTGCAGTTCATAACTAAACTGCAGCTTTCTCATCCTGCGACCAGCCACAGCAGGTCTGCAGACTAACTAAAAAAACAATATGCGTCGGTTATTTGTAAAAAACTGACACATAAAGTTATAGTGTCGGTTTTCCTACTCTTAACTGACGTCTATTTCCTTAACACCACGGCCGGGCTGGCCAGCACGGTCGTGGCACCTGACCAGACAACACGTAGTTATAGTGTCAGTTTCCTACTCGTAACCGACGTCTATTCCCTTAACAACACGGCCGTGCTGGCCAGCACGACCGTGGCGCGAAGATATATGGCGTCGATTCTTTACTTATAACCGACACTGATAGTGCCCAAGATGGCGCCCTTTCTGTGGCGTGAAGGGTTTGGGCTTCGGTTTCTTATCAAATACATGACGCCTATAGTCCCATGATGGCGCGTTTTCGGTGGCACGCGAAGAGTTTGGGTGTCAGTTTCTTATCTAATAACCGACACCTATAGTCCCATGATGGCGCGTTTTCGATGGCGCGTGAAGAATTTGGGTGTCGGTTTTGGAACCGACGCGTAATGGGTGAGCTTTTAGTGTCGCCCACATAGGTGTCGCTTTGAAACTGACACTAAAGGCCTTAAATAACCGACAATAAAGGTAGGTTCTATTGTAGTGAATTCGGCCTCCGTCAACTGGGGGTGGTTGTTCCTTACTTTTCTTTAGTAGGGGATGACACCGCTAGTCTTCTCTACTTCCCTCCTTGCAAACTTCTTCATCCTTACTCGGAAATTGAAGTGAAATTAGAAAATTTCAGATTTCTCTGAAGAACTGGGCTGTTGGGGTGGAATGGAGAGAAAGTGGTGCATTTGTGGATGGAAATTGGTGGAATCTGGAGATTGAGGTAGTGGAAATGGTAGGGGAATGACTGGGAATTATTTGGGAGTGATTTGGTGAGGAATCGAGGGGTGGAGATGGTGGGTGGAGTGTAGGTGCTAGGTCACGGAGCACGGCCGTTCTGTTCTTTATAGAAATGAACAAGTGAATAGAAAGTTTGCAAAATTGGACTTAAAATTGCTAGAGTCGGGCTGCGCCATGACCGTGGTGGCTTCAGTTACCACGGTCGTTCTACCTTACACGGCTGTGCTACCCTGGTTCTATACTTAGTTCATTTTCTCAACTTCTGACTATTTCTCTATTGAATGTGTGTGTACCGCCACGACCGTTCTGTGGTACCACAGTCGTGGTAGGTATTGTAACTGTAGTATGACACTCAAATCTTGTTCAAACATCAAAATTTGATCTCAAGTTAATATTATATTGATTCTTTGTCAAAATTTCATCTATTCTTCTTCATTTCACTCTATTCTCACCTGCACATCTCAAAAATATAGAAAAACTATCAAATACAAGTGTGTGTGCTTTCTTGGAAAAATGTAAAAACAAGAAAAAGTATAAAAAATGTGAGGTTGGGTTGAAAATTCCCAAACCTAGGTGGGTTTCCTCCCACAAGCGCTGAGTTTCTTGCCTTTAGCTAGGCTTCTTGGTGATTCTTCATTCATTCATTTGTTTGGAATTCTCAAGTGTTGCAAAACATGCATCCCTCATTTGCACTCAACCTCGGTTCCTCATCCCTTTCATCACAATAACCATCACCAATTTCTTCACCTTGATGTCCTTCTCTCAAATGCCCATTTGGATTTGTGAAGTGATCATGTCCAATATCCCTATCTCAGACTCACTGGGTTGGGGTCTTGTACATGTTGATGTTGATCTTCATATCCATGAATGAGACTGTCATGGTGCCACTATGCACATGAATGTCGACATCAACTATAGATAAGAACATCCTTCCCAAAATGATGGGAATCTTCCTATCCTCTGGCTCCATATCAAGTATAATGAAATCTGTCGGGAACACTACGTCTTTTTCTTTATCTATCATCACTACGACATCATCCACTCTATCCCTAGGTACATTCATGGATCTATCCACCAACTAGAGAGTGCAATGTGACGGCTTCAACTTGCTTAAGCCCAGCTCAACATAGACATTGTATGGAATCAAATTCACACTAGATCTCAAATCAAGTAAGGAAATGTCTATGCGATGTCCCCCTATGTAACTAGGTATGAGTGGGGCTCCTAGGTCCTATCTCTTCACGGGAAGTGAGTGTTGTATGATGGAGCTCACTTGCTCAGTCAATCTCACCTTCTTTGGAATCCTCCCCGTTGACCTTCTTTTCATAGTGCATAGGTCTTTGAGACACTTGGCATATGATGGAAATTTTTTGATTGCATCCAAGAGAGGAATGTTGACCTTTACTTGTTGGAAGACCACAAGAATGCCCATATTGAGCTTTTGTCCTTTTTTTCACAGCCGGGGGATCATCTAGTGCCTCAAGAAATGGTGTGTCACTTTCTATTAGCCCACTTGACTCAACATGATCTTCCTGTGGTGTAGCATGAGGTGGAGCACTAGGACTCCCAATATCAACATGGGGTGGCAGATGGTCATCTTCGACAATCTCAATCACAACATCACCACTCGACTGCTTTTGCTTTGCTTTGTCACTCTTTCTTTGACTTGAGGGCTTCTCAAGTGTTTTCCTACTCCTTAGAACTGTCACGACACTACCTTGCTCATGGTGGAGAGGGGGAGCATGTTGTGGTTGTGGAGGAGGTGGAGGTGGCACTTGGGGTTGAAATTGAGGTGGGGAAGAGAATTGAGGAGAAGGAGAGAATTGGGGTTAGAAGGTGAAGTTTTGGGAAATTTGATGTGAGGGAGGTGGTGGAGGAGTCTAAGGCTGGGAATAGCCTTGGAAGGAGTGAATGGGTGTACTTGCATGGGGGTGGACTATAGAAAATTTTAGAACAGGGCATGGGTCCACTTGCTTCATTATAACTCAAGATGGATTTTGAAGCTAATTTTTCTTCTTGAAGAGAAAGTGTGGAAGAGAGATGCTCTATCTTTTCTTCAAGACTTACAATATCTTTTTGGACATCATCAAAGATCTTCAATCTAGAGAGAACTTCTTCCTCAAACCTTGAGCTATATGTTGTACTTTGGGGTTCTTGGTATCTATAGGAGTGAGGTGTCTTCTTTTCTTCCCCATAGAACTCAATAGAGTTGACCGGGTGGCAAGGACTATTTGTCACCTGGTTCTTCATGAAGTTCACCATGTCACCAAGAATCTTAATCACTTGCAGGCTTGAGTCATCATGATTAGGAGGTGTCACACTAAAGGCATACCTCCTTTCATTCATCATGCTAGAATCTCAAATTCTTGATCGTTCAACCAACTGCTCAAACAAAGGTCATATCTCCTCAGGTGGCCTAGCCATGAAAACTCCTCCACAAGAAGAGTCCATTGTGTCATGGTCCTTTAGAGACAAACTGAAGTAGAATGATTGAACTAGCTGCCACAAAGGGATCTCATGGTGCGGGCATTCTCTCAACAACTTCTTGAATATCTCCCATGCATTATGAAACTGCTCATTTTCCATTTAACTAAAATGTGTCACGGCATGCCGCATTTGTGTCAACCTTGCTATAGAGTAGAATTGTCTCAAGAAGGCATTCTTCATTGTTTCCCAAATCATGATGTCCCTTCTTGAGTCATACCAATCTTTAGCTCTATCTTTGAGGGAGAAAGAGAACAAGGTCAACTAAATTGTATCATCACTAGCCGTCGGCGTCCTAAAGGTGGAACATACTTCAAGAAAGGAGTCCAAGTGCTTGTAGGGGTTCTCACTCTCCAAGCCATAGAAGGTGTGTAGGAGCCTAAGAACACCTGGAGGAATAGGGAATTGCTCCCCTGGCATTTGATCAACCCTGCTAGAAATTGGCGATTTATAGTTGCTAGGCATGAAGTAGTCTTGAAGCAGCTTGTGGGGTGCATTTTGGCCTTCCATCTTGTTTCCCCCTGAATGTCTTGTCGCATGCAAAAAGCACAACCAAACAAAAGAAAGCAACTTAGTAAACCAATATATACAAAGAATGCAAAGAAGAATGAATAAAGAATATCAATGATGAGGGAAGTAGGAAAAGTCAAAGAAAAACTAACCAGCTAGGTCGAACACCTCTAATCCCTAACAACGATGCCAGAAATCTTGGCACGCCCCGTCAGTGGTGCTACACGCCAACCAATTTGACTCGACTAAATGTGCCCCATGAGATCGGGACACGCGGGATGGATTTCACTTTCTATATTTATAAACCTAACTAACACACCTACTTCTACTAAGACAGCTACACCCGCAAGCGCACAGGGTCATGTCGTATAGGGTCAATCCACAGAGAAAAGAGGGGGTACTAGAGCTAGTTTTACTTTCTATAGGTTCCTATTGCAGAGTCTAGGATTAAGGGTTTAAAGATTGATTTGATTGTTAAATTACTATTAACAAATGAGGAATTAAAGGTAATAATGAAATCTAAGTTAACCCTAGACAATATTAAGACTAAGTAAGCAAGAAAGGATTAAGCTAGGTATGAAAGGACAAATTCCACTAAGGCAAGCAAGAGAGAAGCAAAAGGGCAATTAAAGAGCTACACTAGCATGAACAAGACAAGAGAAAAGCAATAAGATAACTAATCAAGGAAAGAGCTAACTAAGCTAAGCAAGCACAAAACTAGGGTTTTAAGCAATAAAGAGAGGTATGGTCTGTTTAGGGGTATGAACTTATCACTTAAGTTGGGGGTGACATATGAACATTATGATTCCATTTAGATTAACCAAACTAAACAACAAGTTAGAGTCTAATGAACTAACCTAAGATACTAACTTCCCATGGATATGCTAGGTTGTGTAAAGGGGAACTAGTCCCTAACACCCCCTACTACCCTTACGATGCTCAATTGGGTTAGGGATTAGGTTCAATTCAATTAGAGTCTAATCAAGTCTAGGTGTAACATCCCTGACCTAGGTTATGCCTTAAACCTAGGAGTTTTGTTTAAACAAGATAATTAAATCCTTAATCTTGTTTTGAGAAAAGTAATTAAGGCTCAAGAGGAACTTATGTTTCAACTTTGGTCCTGTTTGAATAAGGTTGAAGCAATGTTTGCTTATTTAGGACCAAAGTGCAAATTAACCAAGTTGAGGGGTTAACTTGCAAATGATAATTGATAAATGTTCCTCAAGTAAATTAGCATTATGAGAATGAAGATGATGCAGAGGAATGGCTTATGAAATCCTGAGTACCAAGAAGAGCTGCTAAAACAATGTTTGAGCATTAAAACCTTGTTTTGGTGTAATGTGCAATTTACCCAAAACCTAGGCTTCAATATGCAAATTACCACTTCAATAAGGTCCCTAATGTTTCTTGGAACCATGTAGAGAAAATAAAATGAGAGGGGTGCCTCATTTGAATTAAGTTGGAGGAGAGAGAATCTTGATATTAAAATAATCAAGATTTAAGCCTAATTGAAACCCTAATTCATTTTAATGCAAAAATAAATAAAATAATTGAAGGGCCTTAAAAAAAAATTAATATGGTTGGATTCATATGTGTGTGGACAACCGTGAGCTATCCAAGGATCACGAAATATCCCAAGGAGGTGAAAACTCCACTCACCATTATTATAAGAAAAAGAATTTTCACTCATATATGGATATTACTATTATAAGGGTTAAGGTGCTTAATTTCTTTTCCCTTAATTCTTGGATAATGGAAGGGATCTCGGTGGGATAGATATTCCTTTGTATGCAAGAAACAAAGGGGATATTGGTGGCAACATTTTTGGAATTAAAAGACTTTTATAAAATATTTTCTCTCTCATTGAATTTCTTATAAAAAGACCCTTTCCTAGCCCAAACAAAGGCTTTTTCGGAACCCACCTCTTCTCTTTGCTTGGAAACTGACCAATGAGATTGGGAGGATCAGGAGGACAACCCCCAACATGTTGGTAAGCTTCTTGACCCCTTTTCACCTTGATTCCATGGTGGAAATCGAAAATAAATCATTGATTTCTTCTTTTCTTCACTCCATCTTCAAACCTAGCAAATCTTTTCAACCAAAAGCTTGAGGATGAGCCTAGAAGGAGTTGCAAAAGCTTCATCCACCCTTGTTGGCGTGATCTTGGAGCTCAATTGGAGGCGGGTTTTATAACTTGAACCCTTAACTTTAATATTTCATTCAATTTCTTATCAAATAATGAACCTTTCTTCATTCACGATAATTGATTTGGTTGATTGGTGCAATCACCATGGAAACCACAACCAATTTTGAGAGCTTATAGCTTTATGATGATGGCATCATCATAATAACACACCTCCCCAAATATCAAGTGCAAACGGTTTTCAATTTGTTGGTCCAAACAGTTTCGCCAAACTGTTTGGAGACCAAACGATTTCAAAACTGTTTGGTGATTTGAGTCCCAAACCATTAGAGGGAGTTGACTATTTAGAAGAGTTGACCATTTGAGGTCAGAACCCAAATACATGTTGGATGATAGTCTAAAGGATCCAATTTATTAATTCAATACATATATAATCATCAAGTAGCAAACCCTAATCGGGTTAAGTGCTGATTTTGGAATTGATTGAGTTGAATGATCGATCCAATGACCCAAACCCTAATTGGATGTCATGGATTTTGATGATGAGATGGGAAAATGGTATCAAGACCATTTGGAGGTCATCCAAACGACCTCAAGACAGTTTGAGGTCAGGTCATGTCCAATTTGGATGGTGGTCCAATGATTTTAAAGCAACTAGTTTCACATTGACTAATAATGAAGGTTCATTGATTTCAACCCTAATCCAATTACGTTCAAAACCCTAATTGATGATCAACTAAAGATTGAATCAATAAAATAATGACTCATTAAGTTCATTTGAAACATGGTTCTTAGGTCCTATTGATGACTAATTATATGGATTCAATTGATGAAGGAATCAACATTGAAAACGCTAAATCAATTTGATTGGTTGAGACCATAATTGGTCCAATCGGTTTTGAGGAGGTTTGGACCAAACAGTCTCAAGATCGTTTGGGACCAAATGGTCCCAAACTGTTTGAGGCCCAATCGATCTCATGAGTGCTTTGGTAATCATTTTCAAGTACTTGCTTTAGTAAACGGTTTCAAGTACTTACTTTAGTAAACGATTTCAAGTGCTTACTTTGGCAAACGGTTTCAAGCACCACCTTTACCAAACGGTTTCAAACCCTTAGTCCAAGACCGTTTGAGGTCTAAGTGACCAAGACCAATTGAGAAGTAGTTAACTAAAATAGTATGGACACTTAAGGTGATTAAAGGTCAATTGTTTAATTGAACAATTACATGATGCAAACCAAGGGTGATTATAATAAGTGTACCCTTAATGTGATAATTCATTGTGTTAATCCTTCATTCAAGTTGAGCTTACTTAGTCTAATTAAGTCTGAAGTAAGCATCACTTTATAGAGGATAAGAGAGAGAGAGGACTTCCTACATGAATGATAATCATGTAATGGATAAGCCTCAACACCTTCAACATGAATGATTAAGTAATTAGGGTATGATCCTTAAATAAAGAGATCATGAAACCCTAATCAAGGAGGATGTTGAGCCCTAACATAAATCTAGGCCAATATCAGATGTAACCCAAATCAAGGGTAATGTTGTGACTCTAAACCAAGATGATAATATGAGAAACCCTAATTGAGGTTGAATCTATGAGAAACCCTAATTGAGGGTGAATCTATGAGAAACCCTAATTGAGGTTAATGTAATGAGAAACCCTAATGGAGGGTGAATCTATGAGAAACCCTAATTGAGGTTAATGTAATGAGAAACCCTAATGGAGGGTGATTTTATGAGAAACCCTAGTTGGAATGAATAGTAAACCCTAATTGTGGGTTATTGAATGTGAAACCCTGATCTAGATTAATGCCATGAAAATCCCTAAATTAGAATGATGTTATGTAAAACTTTGATGTAATGATATTATGAGAGACTTAAATCTAGGGTGATGCCAAATAATGATATGTGCAACCATAGTGATGGTATAATATCCAATACAATAAAGTAGGATGTGGTTGTTACAATCAAGGGTAAGTTGATGAATTATATGAATGGTAATGTTGTTACTATAATGAGTAGGGGTCTAAGGGACAAGATGATGCCTAGATCATTATACATCTCATTTCATGCATGTGTAACAACCCTACATACCATACAAAGATGAGTATAAGAAACTCTTAGGAGTGATGTATACAAAACTACATAATGGGAGTAAATATCATCTCATGGGTTGAAATACCGAAAGTGGTTGATGATGGTTTATCCTATATCAACAGTGCTTAACAATTAGATAAGTCCATATCATTAAAAGTAGTTGGACAATTCTAATGTGTGACCTATGGACCATATGATGAAAGTGACAAGTTAGTGGATAAAGTACTAATAGGGAAATACCTTAATACAAGGTTAGTTGATTAACTAAAGAAAGATGGAAATGAGAACAAAGTGATACATCAAGACATGATAGATATCACATTCAGCATTTCAGTGCAGACATACCTTGATGAACCTCTAATCCAATATTCTTGGATAAGAAACACAAGAAGTGTGTGTTATGTAGTTATGACAATGAGATTGTAATGATTTGATATATTTTGATAAGTATAGCCTAATATACATTGTGAAAGGGGATAAGTCAAACTAATCATTATGATGTAATCATACCATGATAAGAATGAGAAATGAATTTGTACCTTGTATTAATGATCATGAATAATTTATGATCAGAGTAAAAGATCATGAGTAAATACTTATGATATCTTTGAATGTTCCTAAAGGTGAGGCGCAATATATTAGGGTTGGACTAATATATTATAGTTACCTATAAGTGGAAACAACGATTAGTCATGAACTGAGGGTATGAATACCCAGTTTTGATAAGTAAGATGATGATGTTGCTGAGAGCTATGAACTTTCTAGTATGATGAGAAAGGGATTATGATCCCAATGTAATATAAGTTCTGTTTAAGTAATAGATAAGAGCTTACATGTTTCTTTATAAGCATTTGTCATAATAATTCATGTTTGTGAACTTGACTGATGCTAAAATAATATGCTAATGTACTTAATTAATCAAGTGGAATCATAACATGTAGAGCCCTGACCATAGATACATCATCGTCAGCAATAGGTGATGGTGAAACGGGTGCTCCACGGAAAAACCCGGATCGCATATTTTTAATATGTGGGGGCAATGGGCAAATGTATCCTGACGTCCTAATGAGGGAATTGAGGTAAGGTAAACAATAAACCTTTCAATCTTTCATTACTTGTACTGGGATGGATGTATCACGAATCTCCCGATGATTGGGATAGATACAGTACACATCTCCCAATAATGTTAATGCTGGATCGATGGAGATAAACATGAAATCTCACAATCACAAAGAGAGTACAACACGCCATTGTAACTCTAATAGAGAAGTTGCCAGTATACCCTGGAAAGCTATATAGTAGAGACACAAGATGTCCTACATGTAATCTCGCGCTGACCGGTGGTCTTGGTAGTCGGCTCTACCATTGACCTTGTATGGTACCAGTTTTGACTTCACAATGGTCGATTGGAGCATGAGCGGTATACCTCATCTCCTAAGGGCATAAGTGTGATTGTAAGATGTAATCATCCGTATAGCATGTTTGCATAAGGATTGAATAGGGAAACACATTGGCTGATGTTACATTTCTTTTATGCATCTTTAGTTGATAAGTGTTATTCATATATCTTTACATTCATTGCAATTATATGAATGAAATATGAATCTACCATGAGTAGATACAATGTTATCTTTGGGAAAGGAGATTATCTTATTCTATTTATATATTGAATAATACTGCTGATATTATGTAAGAATTCCTATTTAGTTTTAATCTAATATTCTGCAATAACAATGTTTTGGCAGAGAGTTATATCTCCCACTGGGGAAATTTATAATTGTCTCACCCTCGTGGGATCCAATGATTTTAGGTGAACGTGGACGAAGAGGAAGAAACTCTTTAGCAAGGAAAAAGTAGCAGTAGTATCAGTGACAACAGTGATAACTCAGGTGGAGGCACTAGCTGCCAAGTTTTGTATAGATAGTAGTCCTATGTGTCGTCTCTGTACTCTCAGGTCCTCAAAGTCAGTAGATAGTGCTTTTATCATCTACTTGAGATTTTGGCTTGATGCCACGAGGTTTTTATGTTGTATGTACCTAATGTTAATAGGGTAGCTGATGTAGTAACCCTCGAGAATAGATGGTACAAGTTATGTACTTTTGAACCAGGATGTAATGTATACTTTGGTTCTGGATGAAAAATATTTCCCATGTGTGGATCTCTTTGCAAAAAGTTTTAATTTTTAGTGATTTTCAGTAATCCTCTGCAATAGATTCACTTCCTCTTAAGTAAATCTTGTTTTTGTAAGTTGGACGTCACAATAGTGGTATCAGAGCCCTATGTTCACTGAGTCTACATAGACATAAGACTAAGGTAATAGAGTTTGTTCTAGTGTTATCCAGAGTATCTGATAGTGTCTTCTGCTCTTATAGGAGAAGAAGAACTTGAAGATGATTGGGTCACATGAAGAGTTTGTTGTAGAAAGCAGCAATGCTACACCAAGAAGAGGTGCAGGGGACCAGACAAGAGAGGAACAATTGCCTGAGAACCCTTTAGTTGACCCAACTATGATAAGAAATCCTTCTTTACGTATCACTATTTGGGAACTTAGGGCAACTATGATGTATTTAGTGGATCGAGCACTGGCATTGCAACCTAGATTACCAGCCCCCAATGATGATGTTCTAGATATCAACAAGATTTGTAATTAACATTAGCAGGTTGAAGCAAAAGGAAATGATGAAGTTCTGGACTTAAATCGAGTCCATGCTCAACCTCAGCCTGTTGAATCAATACATGATGATGAAAGAAATAGGATACAATCTGAAACCAGGATCTGCCATAGGTGTAGGAAGCTTGGACATATCGGACCTAATTGTCCAGAAAATGAATACAAAGGAAGAATTGAGAAAAGGCCTATCCAAATCCAGGAATAGAGGCCCAGTAGTTCCAAAAAGAAGAAGTTTTTGGTACCACAAGTACAACCTGGGCCTAGTGCATCAAGGCAATGGCTATCCAGAAAGGGTAAAGAACCTTCTAGACCATATCTAGGACCCAAAATTTGCTACCAATGTAGATAGGTAGGACATCTGGCAAGAGATTGCTCAGCCAGAAATGTTATGATGAATCAACCCCTAAGGCAGAGTCAACCTGAGGCAGTGAACCATTCACAAATCATGATAGGTTAGACAAAATAATGTCATTCTTATATTCCTTTTTATGGTTTCTAGAGTTAATTGGGAAGGTAATTGATTGAGCTTTCTTTGATTAGTCCTATGAGAGCTTAGTTTTTTCAAAATAAACATTATAGATGTTTCATATTGTTCTCATCTCTATGAGGGAAGATGAGGTATAGAACAGATGTCTGGATAAAATTCAGGAATGCAAAATCTTATACTTGTGATAATATGAAAATAAAGGAATATGATAGTATAAAAGTGCATACTACTTAATCTCAGTATATATATACCCTGGCCATGTATACAAGTATTGATGATAAAGTGAGTATGGAAACTCTTAGATTGTTATCTTTTTGATTGCTCTGATCAAGTAGTCATTCTGAGACAATCTAATGAGTATCATGAAATAAGAAATATGGAATGATAAAGTATGTTATATCATATCTATAAAAAGAGAGATATGAGATAATCTCAGATGGGTATGTATGAGAAAGTAAAAAGTATGATCCTCATAAGATGAAATGGGGACAAGGGTGATGATCCCTATCCAATAAAGTTTGTATGTATAATAAAGATCCTTCCCATAATGTGGTGATGGGAAATGTGATGAGATCTTGAGATGATCGTAAGTATGCTAGATAATAATAAGAAGGATAATGTCATGTGATCATCCTTATGGATTCCTAAGCTTAGGGCAAGGAACCTAGGATGAGATGAAGAGTAAATGGTTCATGAATAATTGAAAATACATGAAATAATAAGAGGAATATGATTCCTTGCTTTCTTTCCTTTCAGGGACATGGCAATCAAGTGGGTCTTAGGACACATGATGTGCATCATATAAAGATGTTCATATGATGGATACTTAGAAAAGTATCCGTTTTACCTTGGACTTTGGTTCCAAGGAAAATATATATGTAACAAGTAATGTACCAAGATGAAAGGAAGATAAATATGTGATGTGTTTTAACACATGTGAGAGATACCAAGATAAGAGATTCTGGTATCTAAGAAATATCAGATGGTTTATGTTGGTTCCCAGGAATGGTCAACCATGAAATCAAATTAATCATGTAAAATAGTATGAACAGAACATGTTAGGGGTTTATACTTTGCATAAATACAACAATTAAAGATATTTTTAAAATAAATCTTTAGTTGACAAGTAACCTCTCTTTATGATAAAAGGATGTACAACTAATAAGATAATAGAACATAATTGTGATCTTGAAAGAGAAATTCTGAATTAATTAAAGAGCATGGGGGACTCCTCAAAGACAAGAATCTATCACATGAAATAGTAAAATAAGGAAAGTGTCACCTGGCACAGTATTAATTCCACAATCAATGATAAGAAAATAGTGGAGCATGTGTCTTGTGTGTTTGATTCTATGAGAATCTAACATGGAAACAATTTGTGTTGATCAAAGATTTATGATGTATCCATAACAATGAAATGTTATGGGAAGACTAGATAAAATGATAAATGAACAATATTTGTCTTCCTTTATCTGGGATTTTGGGGACGAAATCCTTGTTAGGGGTTTATAATTTGTAACATCCCTGACCTGGGTTATGTCTTAACCCTAGCAATTTTTCTTAAGAAAGACAATGAGATCCTTAATTTTATTTGGTGAAAAGTAATTAAGGCTTAAGAGGAACTTATGTTTCAATTTTGGTCATGTTTGATAATGTTGAAGCAATGTTTGCTTATTTTGGACCAAAGTGCAAATTAACCAAGTTGAGGGGTTAACTTGCAAATATTACTTTATGAATGTTACTCAAGTGGTTTGGCATCATGATAATGAATATGATGTAGTGGAATGGCTTATGAAAGCCTGAGTACCAAGAAAGAGCTGATAAAACAATGTTTATGCATTAAAACCTTATTTTGGAGAAATGTACAATTTTCCCAAAACCCAGGGTTCAATATGCAAATTACAACTTTCATAAGGTCCCTAATGTTTCTTGGACCCATTTAGAGCAAAGAAAATGAGATGGGAACCTCATTTGAATTAAGTTGGAGAGAGAATCTTGATATTAAAATAATCAAGATTTAAGCTTAATTGAAACCCTAATTCAATTTAATGCAAAATTAAATAAAATAATTGAAGGGCCTTTAAACAAAATTAATATGGTTGGATTTAGATGTGTGTGGACAACCTTGAGATATCCAAGGATCAAGAAATATTCTAAGGAGGTGAAAACTCCACTCACATTATTATAAGAGAAAGAAAACCCACTAATTTTAGGATATTAATATTATAAGGGTTAAGGTGATTAATTTCTTTTCTTTTATTTCTTGGATAATGAAGAGGTTTTCCAAGGAGATGGATATGTCTTCGTGGCCAATGAGTTTTGGGGGAGTGGTGGAAATAATTTTGGGAATTAAAGGAAATAATCCTATTTTCTCTTTCCTTGGGATTTCCTTATACATATCCCTTTTTCCACTCACTTAAGGACTTCTTTTCAGATTTCCTTTCTTTCTTTGCCTTGGCCTACCACAAGAGAATCTCAGGAACAGGAGGAAGACGACCCACAACCTGTTGGTAAGTTTTTGACCTCCTTTCACCTTGATTCCATGGTGGAATTCACAAATCAATGCATGATTTCTTCTTATTTCGATCTCCTCTTCAACCCTAGACAATCTTTTCATCCAAAAGCTTGAGGACGAGCCTAGGGGGAGTTTCAAAAGCTTCATAAACCATTTTTGGCATGATCGTGGAGCTTTGGATCTCAATTGGAGGCGGGTTTTATAAATTGAACCCTTAATATTGTTATTCCAATTAATTCCTTATCAATTGATGATCCTTTTTACATTTCTGAAATTTATTTTGGTTGATTGGTGCAATCACCATGGAAACCACAGAAGGTTTCGTGAGTTTAGATCTTGATGATGATGTAATAATCATAAGCACACACCTCCCCAAATATCAAGTCCAAATGGTTTCAAGTTAAGAGCTCAATCGGTTTCACAAACCGTTTGAGACGAAACAGTTTCATCAAACCATTTGAAAGGAAACCGTTTCAAACCATTTGGGGGCATTGACCATGGTTGACCATTTGGTGAAGTGTTGATAATTTTGATGGTTAATTACTCATTAAATATAACTGGTTAGTTTCAATTGGTTCATTAGTTGAAGGTCTATCAATCACCAAACCCTAATCGGGAAAGCGCTGATTTCTTAATTCATTAATTTGGAAACTTGGGTTGATTGACCCAAACGGTTTCAAAACCATTTGGGAATCACCCAAACGGTCTCAAGACCATTTTGGGGTCACCCAAGACAGTTTTGTGGTCTAGGTTTAAGTATTAGGGAAATGAAACAAATATACTTATAGTAATCAAAGAATTATGAGAAGGATTTCATAAGTGTGGATTGAAAACATGAAGGTTAGACTACCATAATTTACAGATGAGTCATCTGGTGTGATTCTTCTCTAAGTCCTCTATGAAATTCAATGTCCATGAGGTATAGACTCAAATGAAATGAAAACTATAAAATGTGATAAATGTGATGATATGTGATATTTTGTTGTGTTTATTCCTATCTCGTGTACCCGAGATGAGGATGTGAGTCTCTTTTAGAAATAGTGCAGTGGACCAGGGTTTGTTGTTGATATCTTAGGGTGGCCAGCTAAACCCTAATATAGCAACAATGAGTCATTCACATGAGAATCGGGTATGATGAGTTATATTAGGTGAGGTACAAGCTAAGTAGTTTCAGGGAAAAAGAATAAAAGATGACAATTCATGTTAAATTTTAAATTAATGTTTGTTATATTACTTTTGTTACTACTTGACATATATGTTGTACTTGAACATGCTTCTTATCAATAGAAATGATTTATTCTTTTAACCAAAGATAATTACTTGTCTTACTCCTATCTGAGTATAGAATCTGATTTACTCTTGATATGATTTAGACGAGATTGTTGTTTGAATAGTCATAACTGGTGGACATGCTCCTATGAACTCTAGCTTTAGGGTTGTAAGATAAAATCATGGTTCGGTTGGTGGAGTGTCATAATCATAGTGTTGTTATTGTTTCTATATTCTGATTGATTAAATTTTGACTTGCTACTCCTACAATAATATTTTTACTCTAAAGTACGTAGCATATGTTAATCTATTTATAGATAGATTTTAGAGATGTATTAAGAATTAGATTGGATAAAACGAATATCTTATTTATTGATTACATTATTGGTATAAATTGAATGTTGCAAATTCTAGAATTATTTATTAAAGTTAGTGATATGTGCAAGTTCTTTTATGTTCAATATACTTAATCAGATATTGATGCATGTACTCAGTTTGAAAGGGAGATATCCACTCATTGGGGCTCTATATGAGTCTCATGAGGTTCTTTTAACTATTTATAGGTAAAATTCTATCTAGTGGAGAGGTCATGACAAGGAAGATGTTAATAGAATAGTAAAGATTAGAATGTCCATGTATCCTCTCCTTCTCAGGATCGGTAGTATATTGAGTTTGTTCTATCATCTACATGTATTTGATGTAAAGTAGATTGCATATGAGAAGTAAGATTTGAATATGATTTTGATGAAGTTGAAAAAGGCTTTGATAGTGAGACATTGATTTATGAGGTTATACGAAAAAAAGGTAACATTTATTTGAGCTTTTTGGTATGTTGCATTAGTTAGTTTTGTCAAGCATTAGTTGTTTTGGTTCATAATGAGGGTTTAGGTTTAGTTTTCTCTCTAATGGTTGGCATTAGTGTTGATCAAAAGAGAGGTCCTGAAAACTTGGTATCAGAGCTTTGGTTAGATGTTTCTTTAGGGACAATGGTATTTAGGCTAAATGATAATATAGATATTGAACATCACCTGAATGATATGCATATTGACTAAACTAAGAATTTAGATATTGTAGTCAAGTATCAGAGTATTAAGATAAGTTTGTATAGAACTACTGATTGCACTTCTTTTGGTTGCTCTGACCAAGCATTCAAATGAATATAGTTTTGGAGTATAATAAGATGCATGATGGTAAAGGAATGAATGACAAAATGGATAAAGGGAAATGATGATATAATGCAGTATGGAACCTAAGACAAGCATGAAATCTCATATGAGAAAGATGAATAAATTTAATGAATTATGAATATAATCCCTAATGAATTTGAACATGAGCATGATTATGAAATTGTAACAAAAATATGAGAACTAAAAATGATGCCCACTTAGTGATCTTCTTTATTAAGAGAACATATGTATGTAGATAAATATATAGAACAAATTGTAATCTTGATCCATGAGATACATAATCAAATTTTAAAAAAATATGAAAAGTGATTTGAATCATGGCTTGATAAGTGATGTATACTAAAATTGGTGAAATAAGTGTTTACAATACTCAAAGGGTGATATGACGATGATAAGGGATGAAATATTCATCTAATGCCAGTAAACTCAGAAGCCCAATGTAAAAGATATAAGAAATGAGAAAATGATGTAATATGAAGAACCATAAATTGAAAATCAGTATAACAAGATGTTGAGCAGGATGCACAATTATATGTTACGATCTCAACATATTTTTGTTGATTTCAATTAAAAAATACTAAAAGGAGGGGAGAATTTGTAATGACCCATTTTCAAGTTAGCCATCTAATTAGGGTTACTTGGATTATTACATGATTAACTAGAGTGATCATTGTTTAAGTTTGATTCATTGGCACAGTTTGATCATGATATTTTAAACTTAATTCAAAACTCTAGACATAATTTTACTTTGAGTAATTAGGGTTTGATGATAGTAAACTCTACTCGGTCAAAATTTGGGTTTTGGTAGCCTATGAACATAGAATTTGATAAATATAGTGGTGTAGTATATCGTTTTTTATTATTTTATATATAACTGTAATTTACTTGTAATTTGAAAATAGATAGAACATCGATGGGTCGCGGACGCGGTCGCAGAGGAAGGGGGCGAGGGTGAGGGCGATCGGCGACCTGTAGAGTGGGCGAAGGTCAGGCCACTGAGTCTGCGACTCCTCCACTATGCCAATCGGTGGCGAATGGAGATGGTGGTTCCTCGGCCCAGGTCATAACAGCAGATCTGCCACACAAGGACATAGATCAAGCGTCCGTCGCTGCCAACCCTACCGAAGTGTCGCCCGGATCAGAAAGGGGTCCTTCATCTTCTCAACTCGCCGATTGGTTCCAGTTCAGCAGATTGGATCGCAATGAAGTCGAGTTGGAGTTGTTGGATTTTGTCGAGCTGATTATCAAGGACGGGAGGAGGTGCACCTCCATTTCAAGCTAGGACAGTGTCGCGCCTGACTGGGAGGAGTACCGTTCCATCAGATTTGCAGGTCGAAAGCCTTTTACTGGTTAATTGCTTGGTTGGATCCGTAGGCAGTGGAGACCAAGCGGCCCAGTAGAAGTTGTTGCTGAGGAACGAGAAGGATACATCATCAAATTGCCTTCCAACAGTGAAAGGGATAGGATCTTGGATGAAGCTCTGTGGTTCATGGACGGGTCGTTGATCGTGGCTCATTCGTGGAAACCGTGCACTCCTCTTCAACCTCTCTCTTTCACTCATGTTCCAAATTTGGTTCAAGGTTGAAAACCCGGGGATTCCCTGGACTTGCAAACACATTTCTTGTGTTGTGAGCACCATTGGGTGGCCTGTGGATGCAGATGATCTCTCTGTTTTTGTAGGATGTCTCGGTGATTCCCAGGTGTGCATTGAGATGAAGTATGATTCCAAGCTTCCGAAGGAGACGATGGTAGAGGTTGACTCTACACTCAAGACTTTGAAGGTGGAGGTTATGGCTAAGTCGGTGATTTGTCCAAACTGTGAGAGGTTTGGACACAGAGCTACTGTCTTCCCTATGAAGACGAGGAAAGCCCCACCTGGAAATGACCTTCAGATCCAAGTGGGGAAACCTCCAGGTGCTCGAGACTTTGCCAAAAAGAATTCTATGAAGGCTTCTACAGTAGGTCAACGGGAGAAAGAGTTGAAGCAACTGGAAGTCGATGATGATGACTCTGCTGCAGTAGATGGTTCCCTGCAAGTCTATTTCTCAACAGGTCATGGATGTTGTTCTTTCAGTTACTAGAAAGCAAAAGTCTCGCATCCCTCTCGACATACCAGAACCGGAAATGGCTGGGTCTTCACCGACTATCTGTACTGGGAGTCCCAACCATGCTGGGGAGATGGATTTGAGTAGGTGAAGCAGAGCTGAGATGAGTTCTTCTTCATGGAAGATTAATAGAGTTTGGAATAGCAGCGAATTCTCCACAGATTTCCATCTGGAAAAGGAGAAGCTATTTGACGAAGACAATGAGTCTATTGTGGAATCCAATTCTGAACTGGATCTTGATCCTTGGGAGGCTGACTCGCTGAACAAGTTCATGCCAAATAGGAGGAAAAAATCTCCTAGGAAAAGGAAGGATGGGGGTTAACCTTCTTATCTTTCCTCTTATTATTTTCCTGATTCTGGCTTATTAGTATTCATTTCTGAAACAGTTTCTTCTGCTATTTGGTTTCTGGAGGACTGCTTGGTTTCTTTAACCACTCCTTTCTGGGTGCGATGTATTGTTAGTGGTGGGGGTCTAGGTTTGATCCTCTAGTGATTGGTATAGCTGATCTACCTGTTGAAATGGTTATTGTGTGGCTGGTAAAAGGAGGAGATGTGCCAGTGGCAATCGATTGTTCCTTTTGTTCCTTCTGGTTCTGTTTGAGCTTCTATGAATCTGTGCTGACGTTTGATGGTTTGGAGGTCTGTATCTGGGTTCCTCCTTTTTCTACCTTCAGTAAGTGTGCTTAACACCAAGAGGAAGGGGAGTCAGGTTCCTATCTCTAGTTATTGATGTCGATGTACAGATGTT
This sequence comes from Alisma plantago-aquatica, assembly GCA_963693085.1. NCBI lineage: Eukaryota > Viridiplantae > Streptophyta > Magnoliopsida > Alismatales > Alismataceae > Alisma > Alisma plantago-aquatica. The sequence continues at coordinate 723,251 of OY856415.1, read as the reverse complement.
CCAGTTGCTTTTATGATCTAGTTGGTACAGAAGAACGGTGCTGAAAATTATTTTCTTCATTAGCAATAGCAGTTTGAGTGTTTGCGGATTGACGTCAGCATGGGAGTTCACAGTCAGCGGATGCCCTCCTACCAACTATAAAGTCTTCACAATTTGTGGGTGTGCATATTGAGAGTGGAGCTCCTTTTTTTGTTTGGGTGGAGTACATTTTCTATATAAAGACTCCTATGTTGTCTTTCTTTCTGTATATCTCTTTCTTTTGGGTCTTGTATACAAGACCTTCGTTTCTTTTGTTTGCTTTTGTAACCCTCTCTTGAGGGTTAGGGGGTGCGCTTATGTTTGTACCTAATGTTTTGGAATCAATAGCAACAGAGTTTTTTCGCCGACCAAAAAAAAATCTAATTTACTTGTAATTTGAATATAGTTTGAATAACTAAAATATAAGTATTCCTTAAAAATGTAAGATATATTTTAATGTTGTATGCGATGTTTGTTGGTTGAGTTTACCCATGAGAAATTCAGCCAACTATGCATTCAGGGTAATATATATTAGTCTAGAATTTGACTTTTATCTATTATTAGTATGTAAAAATGAGATTAAATTATAATTGTGGCTTGGTAACTACATTTTAGACACTCATTTAAGTCTTTATAATTTTGGATGAATTTTTAGGACCCATGTGGTGGTATGTTCATATCAGTGACAACTCGACCGACCAACCGGTCTCTCTAGAACAAAAAGAAGACTGAAAATAATTTTTGGAATTGTTTATAAATGTCCCAATCACCTCAAACCGTTTATATTATCAAAATAGCACCCTAGTATCTCCCATAATTCGTCATCCCTAACAGAGATACAAATTTAGAGAGAGAGCGAGAGAGAGATTAGGATTTTGAAGGAAACAATCATCGGAAGTATTGATTTAGGGTTTTGGCTTCCTAAAGCTTGTGAATTCATGTAAATTCATAAATTCTAAATATGATTTCTTAGTGAATTTTCTATCATGTTTCTAAAGTTTTTCCTATCTCTTATTTTTCCCAAAAAGGTAGCGAATCACCATCTTTTCTCTTTCTTTCTATCCTATTCTCCTTTTCTAGAATTTCTGAGTTGAGAAGAGAAAGAAGTAGATTCAATATCGACAAGATGTATGAATTTCTAGAAATTCAGATAATAGGAAACATTTTTAAGGTTATTGGCACTTGAAGTGAGTGTTTATCTCCCTCTTATGCTCGATAATTATTTAAAAATCCTAATTCTATCCAACGAAATTAATCAAAATTCTTGTGTGTATTTGTATGCAATCGGGTAACCAATTGGGAAGATTTTTAGGAAATAAAATGCTACATATTTGGATCATTTTTCATTAATTCATTTATCTATAGTTCCTAATATATTGATCCAAGTTATATGAATAATCTCCTGGATGCACAACTATGTTGTTTATATGAATATTTTCCTAGAATCAACCTATTAAATGATATACTTGATAATTGAATTGACATATGTAGAGTCATATTTTAATTGTGTTAAAATGAATTACACAAGTGTATTGTTGAATATTAAACAAATTTAATATGACCAATGCATAAGGATAAGTACGAGGGTTTGTGATGGTGATTTCCCTCTCTAGTGTTCAAGTTGAGGGATTGAATCAAATGAGCCAAGTGATGTATACTTATGATTGATGAATGAATTATGTAAAAATGGAAAGTAGGGTTTCCATATGTGTGAATATACCTAATAAGATCATGTGTGCCATGATGATATTAGTGATTAATAAGGTTTTGATGATGTGTTGAAATTAGATGACTTCTTGAAAACTTCAGCATTTATGTGAGTATGATGATAAGGCTCGAAATTGTACATAACCTTGTAAACTTGAAGAAATGCACAATATAATGTATTATTACTTCAATTGAAGATAAAAAGACTTATTAAGGCAAAATAAACCTAATGCAACTCTTTTACTGTAATATATGAAATAATGAGTAAAACATGCATGGATGCAAGTCTTTTATACAAGACACATTAAAATGAATTGAGAAGTTGACTAGAGATTTAGAGGCAAGAAGTAACCACAATCCTTGGTACCTTCTAATTTGAGTGTTTAATAGAGAATATAGGATTGTTTTTACTTATCGAAATTCCATTATGAGTCAAATGACATGGTACATGTATCTAAATGCAAAATGAGAATGGACAATGGTGGTATGAATTGTTATGATATGTAATGAATAAATGTTAATAAAATAAGTAAAAGGAAGTATTTTTCTTTTTACTCTAAGTATATATGGTCTGACCAAAAATTAATGGAATATTAGAATCAGACTATAAAATATTTCAATGAGAGAGAAACTTTGCATAAGTACATGTAGACTGATTTATTCCAAGAGTAGTTATGAACACGAAATGAAAGCTAATGAATATGAATGAGTAGAAAATGTTGAAAACTAGTAGATGGATAGAAGAACCTAACTCTAACCCTAAAATTATGACCTATGTAATGCTAATGAATAATACTGTCAAATTAGGGATTAAGGAATGCATATAAGTATAATTCGGATCAATTACAAGATGAGGTTCAAGATTGTGAATTAATTTTCAAAATTTGTGTTCTTGGATTGTAGTTGTTGTTTAGAATACTTATACTCTTAGAATAGTCTATTATGATGGAATTCAAATGAGAATAGAAAATATGTTGAATGGTAACCCTAATTGAAGAATGTTAAATAATAGAAGAGGATAATGAAATGTGTATGCACATATATGCTTTGAGATTTAATTATTTCTAATGAAATTGGATGGAATAAGTATATGTTGCATGATAAACCTACACTGAGCATGATGAATGACACAAGATGTTTTTATTCTTATATTATTGTTAGTTCCAATATCTCTTTAATTTTTTATCAAAACTGTGATATGAATAAACTAGTAATAAAAATTGATTGAGATGGAATTTAGATGATTGATTATAATTGAAAAACCTTGTTGAGGGTAAATGATGGATAATGTGATTATGCCTAGGGCTTATATCCCTCTGATTGATGATTGTTATGAGTGGATGTGGAAATGAAAAGAAACATATATGTAAAAATACATATTTATCGTGCTTCTTGCTTCAACCATTGTCTTTCTTGTTAACCTTAATTTGTTATATGTCCTTCTCATTGTGTGGAAATATATACATATGCTAGATAATGATTTAAATCTTTTCAAGATGAGTAAAACTTATTAATAACTAGTGAAATGATGACATGTATAGTTAGGTACCATGAACATCATGAGTTTCCCCCGAGGACCACACTAGGGAAATGAAACATACCTCCATGTAGTAATCATGGAATTATGAGAAGAATTTTTAGAGTGTGGATGGAGACCTTGAAGTTTAGACGACCATGCTTAAGGATGAACTATTTGGTGTGATTCTATCCTAAATTTTCTATTGTGAAAGTTTGTGTCCATGATGAATAGACTCTAATGAAATGAAAACTATGAAACTTGAGAAATATGATGATATGAGATATTTTTGTGAATTTTTGTTGGTATGTGATTTTCTATTATGTTTGTTCCTATCTTGTGTACCTGATATGAGGATGTGAGACTCTTTAGGCAATCCTATAATGGACTAGGGTATGTTGTTGATATATTAGGGTGGCTGCCTAAACCCTAAGATAGTAATGATGACTCGTTAAAATAAGAATCAAGTGTGACAGTTACTATTTGGGGAGGTACAAGACAGTTAGTTTTAGGGAAAATGAATAAAAGATGAGAAGTCGTGTTGAGTTTGAAATGAATGTATGCTATATTCCTTTCGTTGCTAGCTGACAAATACATTGTACTTGAATATGATTCTTATTGATAGAAATGTTTTATCTTTCTGATTGAAAATAATTACTTGTCTTATTCCTAGTATAGAATTTGAGTTGAAGCTTATCATCTAGCCTATGATGGATTTGATATTTTCTCTTGATATAATTTGGAACATGTTTTTTTTTTTAACATAATTTGGAACATGTTGTTATTTGAATAATCCTAAATGGTGGATATGCTCATGTGAACTCTAACTTTAGGATCATGGGATACAATCACGGTCTGGCTGGTGGAGTGTCACAGTCATAGTGTTGTTGTTGTTTCTAGATTCAGATTGTTTAGACTTTGATTTGCTACTCCTGCAATAGTATCATCACTCTGAAGTAAATAACATATGTTGATATGTTAATATATATATATATCTTAAAGATGTATGAAGAGTTATATTTGGACTAAATGAATATCTTATTGATTGATTATGTTATTGGTATAAACTACATGTTCTAAATTTTAGAATTATCTGTCAGACTTAGTGATATCTACAAGTTCTTTGATGTTCAATATACTTAATCTGGTGATGATGTATGTACTTAGCTTGAGTGGGGGGTATCCACTCACTAGGGATCAAAATGAGTCTCATGAGGTTGCTTTAAATACTTTTAAGTAAAATGATATATATTGGGGAGGTCATGAAAAGGAAGATGTAAATAGAATAACATAGATTAGAATGTCCCTATGTTCTCTCCTTCCCGAGATGGGTAGTATATTTAGTTTTTTCTCTCATGTATATGTATTGATGAAACTAGAGTGCATATGAGCAATCTGATTTGATTGTGATTTTGATGGATTTGAAAAGATTTGAAATAACGAGACATTGATTTATGAGGTTATACGAGGAAAAGGGAAAAAATTCTATATTTTTCAAATACAATGTTAATTGGTTTTGTCAAGTATTAGTTGTTGTGTTTGATAATCTGGGTTTAGGTTTATGGTTCTCTTTAATGGTTGACATTTATGCTGATCAAAAGAGAGATCCCAATAACTTGGTATCTGATCTTAGGTTAAATGTGTCTGTAGGGACAAATGGATCTAGGGCTAAATGGTAATTTGGATTTTAACATCACCTGAATGATATGCATACTAACTAAACTCAGTATTTGACTATTCTGGTCAAGTATATGACTATTGGGATAAATTACTATACAATTGCTGACTATACTTCTTCTGGATGCCCTGACCAAGCATTCATATGAAGATAGTTTGGAAGTATAATAAGAAGCATGATGATAAAAAAATGAATGATAAAATGGAGAAAGATAAATGATGATATAATTAAGTATGAAACCTAAGGCATGAATAACTTTAATGGATTATGAATACAATCCCTAACAAATTTGAGCATGAGTATGAATATGAAATTGTAAGAAAAAATGGAGACTAGAAAATGATGTCCACTAACAAATATTCTTTATATGAGAATTGATGGATGCAGATAATAAATTAGCTAGAATTGTAATCTTGATCCATGACATACATAATCAAATTTTATAAGAATATGAAAGGTGATGTGAATTATGTCTTCATAAGTGATGTATTACTTAGATTTGTGAAATAAATGTTTGCAACACTGGAAGAGGGATATGATGATGATAAGGGATGAAATTTTCATCTAATGCCAGTAAATTCAGAATTCCAATGTAAAAGATCCAAGAAATGAGAAAAAGATGTAATATCAAAAAACAAGGAACTAAAAATCAATCTAACAAGATACTAAAAGAGATGTACAATTATATGCCATGATCTCCATATTTTTTGTTGAATTTCAAGATAAATTCCTAAAAGTAGGGGAGAATTCGCAATGACCCATTTTCAAGTTTTCCATCTAATTAGCGTTTACTTGAATGATTACATGCTTAACTAGAGTGGTCATTGTTTAAGCTTCATTCATGATGATAGTTTGATTATGATACTTTAAACTTAATGCAAAACTCTAAACATGTTTTATTTCGAATAAGTAGGGTTTGATGAGAGTAAACCCAAGTTGGTAAAGTTAGGCCTTTGGTATCCTATGAACAAAAAATTGATAAATATAGTGGTGTAGTAAATGAATTTTATTATTTAATATATGATGTTAATTTAATTGTATTTTGAATATAGTTTGAATATTTAAAATATAAGGGTTATTTAAAAATTTCATAACTTTTGAGTGATGTATGACTTGTTTGTCGGCTGATTTTTACCAGGAGAAACTCAGCCAACCATAAATACAAGCTTAAATATAGCAAGTCGTTATTTGATTTTAATATATTAATTGGTACATCTAATAATCTTGAATTTTAACTATTACTTATTGAAAATTCTTTGACACTCTGTTAAATTTTTGTAATTTAATGATGATGTTGAAGTGATCGAGACTATGGTGTCAGTCGAGTTTCATATTAGTAACAACTTAGTAGACGAACCAGTCTGTCTAAATAAAAAAGAAGAATGAAAATAGTTTTGGACTTATTTATAAATGTTCCAAGCACCATAATTCGTATATATGATTAAAATAACACCCTACTATCTCCCATAGTTCTTCATCCATGCTAGAGATACAAAATTTGAGAGAGAGAGGGAGGTTAGAGTTTTGAAGTAGGAAATCACCAGAAGTGTTGATTTAGGATTTTGGCTTCCTAAAGCTTAAGTTCATCAATTATAGATTGTTCATGTTGAATATTCTCTCTTATGTCTAGATTCCTTTTTCTCTCTGATTTTTCCAAAAAAAGAGCAAACCATCATCTTTTCTCTTTCTTTCTCTCTTATTCTACTTTTCTAGGATTTCTGAGTTGAGAAGAGCAAGAGGTATATTCAATCTTTGTGAGTAAGTTTGATTTCTAGAAATTCAGATGATATGTAACACTTTTAAGGTTCTTGGGACCTTATGTGAGTGTTTATTTCCCTCAAGATTTTTAATTATGCGAAAAAACTAATACTATCTAGCTAAATTAATCAAAAGTCTTATTTGTATTTGTATCAATAGGGTAACCAATTAGAAAGAATTTTTGGAAATCAAATGGTTTTGATTTGGATTCTTTCTCATTGATTTATATTGTATAGTTCTCTATATATTGATTCAAGTTCTATGAATAATCTTGTGGATATAGAACTATATTGTTTTATACGAATATTGCCTAGAATCAACCTATAGAATGATGTGCTTCGAAATTAAGTTGACATATGTAGAGTCATTTTTTAATTGTATAAGAATGAAATACACAAGTGTATTTTTCAATCTTATCAAAAATTAATATGACATGTATATGAGGATCAATATCAGGGTTGTTGATGAAATTTTTCCTATCTAGGGCTTGTGTTGAGGGAATGACTCAAATGAGCCAATGAATCAATGCATACTTATGATTGATGAATAAATTATGTGAAATGGATACTAGGGTTTCTACGTGTGTGGATATCCCTAATGAACCCATGTGCAGAAAATGTGAAATTATTGAGTAATAAGGTTCTACTGATGTAGTGAAATTATACAAACTCTTGAAAATCCCAGAAATTCAGCATTGAGGTGAGTGTTAAGATAAGGCTAGAAAAGTACATAACCATGTAAACATGAAGAAATTATCTACTAAATGTATTATTACTTCAATTGAAGATAATAAATATTATTAAGATGATATAACCTAATGCATATATTTTGGTATAATATATGGAATAACGAGTAAAACTTGTATGGATGCAAGTCTTTTATACAAGACACATAACAATGAGTTGAGAAGATGACTAGTAATTTAGAGTCACCAAGAAGTAACCTTAATCCATGATAAATTATAATTTGAGAGTTCTATAAAAAATAAAAGCATTGTTTTTTTACAAAATTGTCATTGTGAGTCAAATGATATGGTACATGTATCTACATGACAATAAGAATGTACATTGGTGATATGAATTGTGATGATATGTAATGAATAAAATATTAATGAAATAAGTATGAGGAGGTATTTTATATTTTTACTTTAAATATATCTAGGTTGACCTAAAATAAATGGAATATACTAAAATCGAACTATAAAGGATTTTAGTGAGAGAGAAACTTTATGCATAAGTAAATTCACAATGATCTATTCCACGAGTAGTCGTGAACATGAAATGAAAGAAGTTGAGACATATGAATATGAAATGAAAGGAAAATGATGAAAACCAGTCATGGATTTAAGAACCTAACTCTAACCCTAAAATGATGACCTATGTAGTGGTAATGAATAATGATCTCCAACGAGGGACTAAGGAATGTGTATAACAGTATAAGCATATTTCAAATTAATTACTAGAATAGGGTTCAAGTATGTAAACTGATTTCAAGAATGTGTTATTGGATTGTGATTGTTTGTTAGAATAGTTGTATTCTAAGAATGGTTTATTCTGATGGACTTCAAATGAAATAAAAAAATGTGTTGATTAGTAATTGTAATTGATGAATGCTAAATAGTAAAAGATGAGAATCAAGTGTGTTATGAGCATATATGCTTTGATATTTAATTAAATCTATTAAAATTGGATGGAATAAGTATATATTTCATGATAGACATGTTTTGAGCATGACGATTGACATGATATGTTTGTATGCTTATGTTGTTGTTAGTTCCAATGTATCTTTGAATTTTCTAAGAGAACTGTGATATGAATGAAATGATAAGAAATATGTTGAGATTGAATTAGCATGCATTGATCAAAATTGAGAAACCCTATTGAGGGTAGAAGATGGATAATGAGATTATGCCTCCCATTGATAGCCCACTAATGATGACTGTTATGAGAGGGTGTGAAAATGGAAGGAAATATATCTCTTGAAATTTACATATTTGTTGTGCTTATTGTTTCAATCATTGTCTTTCTTATTAATTTTAGTCGGATGTATGTCATTCTAGTTGCATGATAATACACACATATGCTAAATTATGATTTAAATCTTCTTTAAGATGAGTAAAAGGGATTAATAACAAGTGAAATGATGACACTTCTAGTTAGGTTCCTTGAACACCATGAGTTCCCCCAAGGTCTAGACTAGGAAAATGAAATAGATATCCTTGTACTAATCAGAAAATTATAAGAAGGATTTTTGGAGTGTGGAACTAGACATTGAAGGTTAGATCGCCAGGATTTAGGGTTGAGTCATATGGTGTGATTGTCGCTAAATCCTCAGTTGCAAAAGTCTATGTCCATGAGGAATACACTCTAATGAAATGAAATTTTTAAACCATGAGAAATACAATGGTATATGGCATTTATGTAAAATGTGATGATATGTGATATTTTGTTATGTTTGTTCTTATCTCGTGTACCTGAGATGCGGATGTGAGTCTCTTTAGGCAACCATGTTGTGGACCAAGGTCTATGGTTTATATCTTAGGGTGACAATTGAACCCTAAGATAGTGATGATGAGTCATTGACATGAGAATCAGGTGTGGATACTTCTACTTGGTGAGGTACAAGCCAACTAGTTTGAAGGAAAATGAATAAAAGATGAAAAGCCATGTTGAACTAGAAATGATTGTTTGTTATATTCCTTTTGTTCTATTTGACATATATATTGTACTTGAATATGATTCTTATCAATGGAACTTATTCATTCTTCTGATTAATGATAATCAGTTGTATTATTCCTATATGTGCAGTATAGAATCTAATTTGAAGCTTATCATCTAGCCTCTAATAGATTTGATATTTACTCTTGATATGATTTGGACTCAGTTGTTATTTGAAAAATCATGATTGATGGACATGATCATGTGAACTCTTGCTTCGGGACTACATGACGTAGTCATGGTTTGTCTGGTGGAGTGTCACAATCATAATGTTTTTGTTATTTCTAGATTCTAATTGTTTAGATTTTGACTTGTTACTCTTGCAATAATATTGTCACTTTGAAGTAAATAGCATATGCTAATATGTTAATAGATATATCTTAAAGATTTATTAAGAGTTATGAATGGACTAAATTAATATCTTATTGATTGATTAAGATATTGGTATAAACTAAATGTTCTAAATTCTTGTTTATCTATTAGACTTAGTGATATCTACAAGTTCTTTGTTGTTGAATATACTTAATCTAATGATGATGCATGTACTCAGCTTGAGTGGGAGGTATCCACTCACTATGGCTCTATATGAGTCTCATGATGTTGGTACAGATTTTTTAGGTAAAATGCCATCCAGTGGAGAGGTTATGACAAGGAAGATGTGAATATATTAAAATAGTTAGAGAATCCATGTATTCTATTCTTCTCAGGATGGGTAGTATGCTGAGTTTGTTCTCTCGTGTACATCTAATTGATGTAAATTAAACTACATATGAGCAATAAGATTTGATTATAATTTTTATGGAGTTGAAAAGATGTGTGATTACGAGACACTGGTTAATGAGAGAATGAGAAGAAAAGGGAAAATTTATTTGCGTTTTCTAATACATTATGTTACTCTATTTTGTCGAGTATTGGTTGTTTTGTTTCATAATATGGATTTAGGTTTTGGGTTTCTCTCTAATGTTTGGCATTAATGTTTATCAAAAGAGAGGTACCCACATAACTGATCCTTACCCTAGTTTCTTTCTCTCTAATTAGTTTGATTTACTTGCATGAAACCAAATCACCTTTTGTAAACCAATATAGATTTTTGGAATTCAATACTCATGTATTTAACATAACCCTGCTCACTGGATGCTCTAGATATTACTACACACACCCCTATACTTGTCAATTAGTGTTTTATTAATAAATTTAAGACTTGTGCACACTACTAACAAGGGTTCAATACTTGCTTGAGGTATAAAAGTAGTAAGAGAAGCAACCTTGATTAGTTTATCAAGGTCAGAAGAACTCAATGTTACCATGTGATGATGAGTATCACTAGGGACTTAAGTAGATTCTCCATCATCATCAGTAGCTGACACTTTCTTATCCCATTCTAGTTTCCCATGCTTTAGTCAACATTTATGTTCATTATGGTTAGTATGCTTCCAAAAATTTTCATAATCTTGATTGGGAAGAGGAGGAATAAGAGGATTCTCTCCCACTATAATTGAGACTTTTACCCTGGCCACGAGCATGATTACCACGTCCTTGTCTGCAACAACAAGGGTAGCAAGCTAATCATCAGTAGTAGTAGAAGACACATAACGAGATAGCCAAAGGTAGATATCATATAACATTAGCAAGGTTTCATGTGCAAGAATTTGATGGTGTACAACTTCATAATTGGGAGGTAGAGATGCCAAAAACTAACATTTTACTATTGGTATGTATGCCCAGAGAGTCAATCATATGATGATTGTAATGGCATAATTTGTAATTGATTTTATTTAATGGCATAATTTGTAATTGATTTTATTAATAAATAAAGGTAAACTTCCAATTTCGTCTATTTAATTTAGTTATGAGACAATGATGTAACATTATAAATGTATATAGAATAATATTACTGAATGATGTGTGTCTTCAACTATGTGACTTGGAGAAATTTGGTCATACGGATGTTAAGAGTACATACATATATATATAGTGTGAGTTGGTTGATGATAGAACATCATTAGTCATGATATGTGATGCGATGATTTTGAGTCGCATTTATAGACCTGTTTGATATGTGTTTTATGCTTTTATTAGTCATTTATATGGGTAATGTTGCATAATTCATCCATTTTGGTCTTTGCCACCATTTTATGTCAAATCCCCTTTATTTCATTGTTTTGAGCATTAATTGTCACATTATTATAATTTGTGTGAATTTACGTGATCTTGTCTGTGAATTTCAGGACAAACGAGTATTTGCTTCTGTCGATACCATCGACGGAAGTCGATACCATTGACATGGTCACAGGTTTCCAGCCAAAAGGAGTAGCAAAGCGTCGATACTATCGACAGGGATGTCGATGGTATCGAGTCACCTTCAGGTTGTTAGCGAAGAAGTAGTCAATAGTATCGACACCCAGTCGATACCATCGACACAAGGAGGATGCAGCGACACAAAATGACCAAGCTGTCGCTAGAGAGTAGTCGATACCATCGACCCAAGTCAATGGTATCGAGACTACATCAGGCACTCGGACGAAAAGAAGAGAAGGGTTGCCGCTACCACATCGGGTCGATAGCATCGACCCGCGTCGATGGTATCGACACCGTCAGATATGTGTTGGATTCAGATTGATCCCAATCGGACGGCTGGAGTTAATTAACGACCTAATTATGGACTTATACCTAATGACGGCCGCCCAGACGAGGGGGATCTCATTAGCCATTGCACGAGTACTGAGGAGCAGTAGAGAGGAGAACGGAGGCCAGAAGTTCATACCAGTTGCTTCGGACGCTGCAGAAGACGGATTTCACCACCGAGAGGCGGGAGAGCACGTGTTCTATGCAAAGGATCAACCGGTTCTTCTCCGTTCAGGGGTTTTCCCTTTCAATTCACGTTTTTCACATGATTTCCCCTATCGTTACCTTGTACTTGTTTGAGATGAACATGCGGGGCTAATCCCCTCATCTTTAGGACCGGGAGTAGCCCGGGGATTCATTGTATGACAGTTTTATAATAATAATTTATATTTTCTCTCTTAAATCCGTGGTATAGTTTCGTTTTCTCCATATATTGTTATGCTTGATCACCATAATAATAACTTAATGCCCTTAATCACTTTGAAAGAAGGATTAACGGCTGAAAAGAGGTGAAACCTACATTAATCGATAAATCCCTTGACCAAGGTGGTGTAAAATCAATGGTGGATACTGAGAGATCGTTCATAATGCACTTAGTTTAGGGGATAGGTTACTACGACGGTGGAACCGACCTAAACCTAAGTAGTGAATTACACCACGAAAGTGGGCAATTCTATTTTCAGGCCACTACCCGGATAGATAGAGAGGATTGAGGCATTATATAAAATCTAATACAATGAAAACCCGCGGTGAAACCGCAATCCTAAAGATACTCTTTTGAATTGATTAAATTAACATTTAATCGATTGTTTGCTTTGTTTTATTTTTATTTTCTTTTAATTTTGACAAAAAACCCCAATTTGTTATTCAGCTTAGCTGATCGCGAATAGTTAGCAGGAGTCTCCAACAATTCCGAGTATCCATGTGTTTGACTCGGGCCTCACAAAGGCATGTACTAAATTAACATTTAATCGATTGTTTGCTTTGTTTTATTTTTATTTTCTTTTAATTTTGACAACAAACCCCAATTTGTGATCTGGCTTAGCTGATCGTGAATAGTTAGTAGGAGTCTCCAACAATTCCGAGTATCCATGTGTTCGACTCGGGCCTCACAAAGTCCTGTACTACTCGACGCGTATACTTGCGTTTTTAGCGCGTAGTAAAATACACGTCAAGTTTTTGGCGCCGTTGCCGGGGATACGGCGAATTGTTGGCACTTTGAGTGCTACGAGCGGCTACTCTAGGCCACATTATTTTATTTTATAATTTTCATTCAACTTCAAATATTTTTAAATTGCTCGATAATTTTTATACTCGTCAAAACACTGTACTGAACTCGAATTTTCTTATTTCAGGTACTGTGTATGGTGCAGACGCGTAGCACTGACTACGCGGAACGCGCACCCGAAGTTCCGCTGCAAGGACCTGAGGACAAGGAGTATTACGAGCAAGAGCACCAAGAAGAGGTAGATTCTGAATTTGAACAGGAAGAGATGGCCGAGCCACAGACTATATGGGAAAAGATAAAGGCTTCTTCCTCATCAGCTTCTAAAGGGCCTATAAAGAAGCAGGCAATCAACATACCTACATATAAGATTGATCCGGCGCTAATCAATTTGGTGAAGTCGAATGCTTTCCATGGTTTGAAAAATGAGGATCCCGTCGTGCACCTGAGTCAATTCGTGGAGAACTGCGATATGGTAAAAATTGACAGATTTCCGTAGACTGCGCTCTACTTGAAATTCTTCCCGAGTTCACTAACGGGAGTTGCACGAGAATGGCTACACAACCTAGATGACGAATTTGTCAAGTCTTGGGGCCATATGGTGGAGGTCTTCTTTGAGTGGTTCTTCCCTACTGAAAAGACTAACGACATGATCAAGAAAATTCACAATTTCAATCCGCAGGCCGGTGAGACATATCCGGAGACTTGGGAGAGATTTCAGGTTATGCTGAGGAGGTGCCCGCATCATGGACTGGATAAGGAAACACAGGTGAAAATATTTTATTTTTCTCTCTCTGAGCACGATAGGAGCAACCTTGTTTCAGTTGGGTCAGGTTTCTTTTTGAATAATACAGACACCAGATGTTGGGAAATATTAAAGAACATGTCTAGGAAACAGTCATGGGGTGACAGAGGTTTTGTGGAGCAGGTCAAAGTCGCAGGTGAATCCAAAGTAATTAAGGAGCTGAATGTCAAGTTAGATCTTCTAGCCAAGAAGCTGCTAGCTAAGGAAGATGCATCTGAGGATGAGGAAGCCCAAGTCAAATTCATGCAACAAAAGGGCTACATAAACCATGACTATGCATGGAGAAATGATAAAAAGTTCTCTTGGAAGGATCCTAACAATTTTCTGCAGGATCCAGAGGCGAAGCCACAGCCTAGAGCCGAGAATAAGAACACAGAATTACTTAGTCAAATGGTGTAGAAAAATCAGGAGATGATGGCTATGTTTGGTAAACAATTACAATCTCAAGGTGATATTCTAACCAAATTTGGGCAGACGCTACAAAGCCATGGAGCACAGATGCGGGCATTAGAAACCACCATGGCGCAGATTTCAAGTGAAGTGGTGGCTATCAAGCACGCCAATCAGCAAAAACTGGCCGAGAATGCAAATGTGGCCCAAGCACACCATCAGGTCAAGTACATGTATGTGGTAAGCATGAGGAGGAATCCCAGGTGCCAGAAGAAAAAGAGCAAAGCAAAATGAAGCTTGATACGGAAGCAACACCAGCTATACCATATCCTCGCACTTATCATGGATTGCCTGGCGGAAGCACTTTCTTCAGGAAATCACAGCAAATTATGAATGTTGATGATGTATCGACAAAACCCACGCCGGAGGGAGTAATTGAAGCAAGCTTAGGGGAGCTGGCCCCGAAAAGCCCACTTGTGCCACCCCACAAGCGTGGTAATGCAGCAGTGGAGTCAAATTTGGATAACTAGAAGCCGAAGAAGGAGCACAGGCATTATAGAAAATTCTTAGAGATCTTCAGAAAGCTACATATCAATATTCTGCTGGTAGAAATGATTGAGAAGGTCCCCGCCTATGGGAAGTTTATTAAAGATATCATCAATAAGAAGAGGCAGATAAAAGACGATGATATATGTGAGATGAATGAGATGGTGAGCTCCATTATTCACGGGAGTTCACCAAAGAAGAGAAAAGACCCAGGAGGCTTCTACATTTTGTGCTCGATAGGTGGTTGACAGATTCCTAAAGCAATTTGATTCATGCGCCAACATAAATCTAATGCCACTGGCGACATTTCAGAAACTTGGGTTAAAGGAGATCAAGAAGTTGGCCGCGACAATTGAATTAGCGGATGGGTCTATAGTGAGACCATGTGGAGTGTGCGAGGATGTTCTCATCAAAGTGGATAGATTCATATTCCCAGTGGATTTTGTTGTCATGGATATGCCACAGCTCCAAAGCTGTGAAATGTTACTAGGAAGACCGTTTCAAGCGACGGCGGATGTCGTTACTGCCTTAGGGAGAGGTACACTATCCTTGGGAATTGGAGGAGATCGAGTTGAATTCGAACTACCGCAAGATCCTCTGAGCACAGTCCCCAAAGTGAAAAGATGATGAACTTTAAGCCATCTAGCCTAAGACGTTAAATAAGGGCGCTTGTTGGGAGGCAACCCAACCATCGGTACATTAGGATAGTTTATTTATAATCGTAGGTTGCTTTATTTTTGTTCAATTTTTGGTGTAAAGAAGATACCGTGATCCGTTTGTTAATTGTGTAGGCTGAGGCAGAGTTGATACCATCGACACACTGGTCGATGGTATCGACAAGGTTATAGGTTGAGGACTACAGATTTCGTTCTGATTCGATACCATCGACGGCCTCGTCGATGGTATCGACCTACCTACAGGCAGGTCCAAAGGAAAAGTCGATAGTATCGACACAGGCGTCGATACCATCGAGATCTCTGGAGAAGTTCAGACCGATTTGTCTCAGTCAACTCGATACCATCGACGGCCTCGTCGATGGTATCGACATGGTTACAGGTTGATATGCAAAGTGGCGGTGTTGCAACGAAGACAAGTCGATACCATCGACCCCCGTTGATGATATCAACCATCCACATCATCGATCCATGCAAACAAATCAATAGCGATCGCGGCTTCCACGTCATCAATCCGGGTGCAGCGTCGATATCATCGACCTATGTCGATGGTATCGACACATCAGCAATCCGGGATTCAAGATTCAACCATCGTCAGCCGTCGATACTCGCAATGGGGGTGGATAGCATTGAGACGTGTCGATACCATCGACTCGCGTCGATGGTATCGACGGGTCAACAGTGGCGCCGACCAAGTCTATATAAGGAGAGTCATTACGTCATTTGACGTCACACCTTCAGAGTGATCTTCCTCCTTTGTGCCGAGCACTCCCCCGAGCCATCCAAGCTTGAAGAACAGCAACACCGAGCGAAGATCTTCACCGAGCGGAGATTCAATTCTCTATCTTCCCTGAGCTCTTCTTCTAATCCCTTTTCTCTCACAACCATGGTGCACGTCACTGGAGCGTCATCCTCTCGCGTGAATCCTATGGAGATCATGGAGTTCGTGCCACCTCCTCCTGTGTCGGTATCACGCCCGCGCATGGTTCACCCATCCGCGGAGGTGAAGAAGATCTATGAAGAGATCTTGAAGCAGAAGATCGAGCCTACCCGGTATGTGGACCGGGATATGATCCAAGAGCTCGGATTCGAGGCCAACTTGGCCTATGTTCTGAAAGGACAAGCACACCACACCGGCAGAATGGAAGACGAGCTGGAGTACCATGCGGATGGCCAGCCATTCTTCGGCGAGTGGCCCACCTACAAAGAATTGGTGGCGGAATTCATGGCGTCCCTTGACGTCTGCGTCGTGCCCAACGACATCATTGCCACTGATCGTGAGTGGATCAAGGGCCGGGTGTCTTTCCGGCTGTTCAACATCGACTACAACATCACTCTCGAGCAGTTCAACGACATCTTCAACTAGAACCACTCACAATACGATCACCGGTGACCGGACAACCGCACCGACTATGACAAAATGTTCGCCGAGCTGGTGACGGTGCCGGCGGGCAAGACAGTGAGCTACCACAATGCTGCGGTAGCGGATTTCGAGCACCCATTCGTCTGGGTGTTACACCGGATGTTGAGTTTCACATTTTTTGCTCGTAGCGATCTGGCACTGAGCAAATTTTAGGAGACCGACCTTTTCTTTCTCTACAAGCTCCTGAAGAGACAAGAATGCAACTGGGGTGCGTTCTTCCTGCAGTGAGTTCTGGCAGTGAAGAGGAGTACGAGGAAGGCCCCGATTCATTTCGGCGGGCTCATCACCAAGTTGGCACACTACCTCGGGCTCAACTTCTCCACCATGACCCCGCTTTCCACGAAGAGCAAGGTGAACTTGCAACATCTACACCATTCTAACCTTATTCTTCTGCGGGATGGTTTGGCGTACGCGCACTGCCACGTCAACCACGCTTACCAGGAGTGCGCACTGCCGGATTCCATCTTCAACATCGAGGGCGCACAACATTTCAGATGGCCGATCATAGCCATCGACTCCGATGAAGAAGAAAGCGGCAATGACGGCGGCGATGACGGACAGGACGACGAGGCTAAGGAGGAAGAAGAGGCCTTTATACCTCTTCGATCACGAGTGGCACCCCGGAAGCGTCCTCGGATGCATCCGGGTGCATCATCATCATCACAGCCTACGCCGCCTTCACCACAGCCCTCGCAGCCAAGCGAGGATGCCTATTCCATGCAAGGCATGTACACTATGCTGCAGGACATCCACCAGACACAGCAGCAGCATATGGCGATGTATGCCGGTATTCAAGACACAACAAACTGGATACTTGACAACCAAAGGGCGATGTTCGAGAATGAACGTCTTATCCTCGACAACCAACAATAGATACATAATCAGTTGCAGTGGATGGAGATGCAGCGGGAGCCCTTCTATGACCACTACTGGAGTCAGAGTTACTTTGGAGGTTATCCACAACCTCTGCCTAGGACCCATTTTGATCCAAGCTTCCAGGGGGAGTATCCTTCTTGGGACCCTATGGTTCCGCAGTACCCGCCTCCACCACCACAGGATGAGTGATCTGGTATCACTTTTCCAATCTTTAAGTTTGTTTTTGACTATGAGGCCATAGTCGAATTCAAGCTTAGGGGGGTAGTTGGAACAGCTTTATCTTTTTGTGTTTTTAGTTTTCAGTTTTATTATTTGTTCTAGTTATTTACTTTGTGCATTGTTAGTTATTGTTAGTCTTTGTTAGGAATCCACATGCTATCTAGTGTAATCGTGGATGTCATAAAGTGGGGTCATCTCATTAATAGTGCAAGGGAAAATCAAGGGAAATTTAAAAAAATTTGTGTGTTTGGAAAGCTTGTCTTGTTTAACCTTGGGCACATATCCTATGAAAATTATTGGTTTTGTCAACTTTACAACAATAATTCACAACTAGACTCCTAATGATTCATGAAAGTGGACGGAAATGGTTGTTTGAGCCTAACCTAACCAAATGGTAATGAGACCTTAATTGGATGTAAGAGAGAGAACCCTCTAAACTACTACACAGGTCAGTAAGGAGGGACGCATAATATCTTTCTAGGGTTCAGTCATCTAGTCTTGTGATCGTTCCACCTCATTGTTTCCATAATCCACCCAAGAATTGGAAGTAAAGTGCAGTTTTAACTCCTTTTGCTTGCATAGCATCTAGATAGATTGGCATTGCAATTATCCATATGTTCAGCATAAAAAAAGAAGAAAAAATTAGAATAGTGATTCATGCACATTACCCTTAGGTGCATGCCATGTAGTTGCATTCATGATTTTCATGCATAAAGTACATCATGTATCTCAGTTTTTCTCAAAATGGTGAACTAAATTGTTCCATACCTTCTAAATAGTGCAAATTTTTGAGTATGAAGAAAATAAGCTCAATAAAATATTCATTATCAATTATGGATATAAGGGCTGAAAATGACAGAAAAAATATGAAAATATGAAAAATGAAAAAAAAAGTTATTTGGAAGCAATTAGAATAAGAAGGAGAAAGGAATGTGATATTACCTGCATTTCAAGAACAATTGAGTACATGATGTAGCTTAATTAGATGTCTGTCTCATTTTGAGATGGATAGATAGGACATGCATCATTCCACCCAATTTTAGGCATTAGGGCATTTCTCAAGTGCATTTGCATCATGTAGGACATTTTTGTATTATGCATGTTGGAACTGTACAATACTTCCACTTTCTTCCATGAGCCACCCATTTTCACCCACCCGTTGCTCGGATTGGTAGGCCACCATGAATTTCTCCTCACTAATGAATATTAGGAGAACTGCTTCCATGTAGATGGTAGTTAGGGCGAGCAACGTAGTATAGGCGATCACAAGATGCACCAAGTCTAAACCAGCGAGTTTTATTATGTTAACTGCCTTATGTGATAGTGTTCATCGGTTTGGAGGTCAATTTTTGTTATTGATGATTACTGTCGCCTTCAGGGTAATTACCGTTTCGTGGTTAGAGAGGGCCGGTATGTGAATGTCCGGTGGGATTCATAGGGGATGTTGGTTGTGGTCTGTTGTTTTTCAGTTGACATTGGCAATTCTATTCTAAGGATTAGTTGCTCGAGGGTGAGCAATGTTCAAGCTTAGGGGAGTTTGATGCGATGATTTTGAGTCGCATTTATAGACCTATTTGATATGTGTTTTATGCTTTTATTAGTCATTTATATGGGTAATGTTGCATAATTCATCCATTTTGGTCTTTGCCACCATTTTATGTCAAATCCCCTTTATTTCATTGTTTTGAGCATTAATTGTCACATTATTATTATTTGTGTGAATTTATGTGATCTTGTCTGTGAATTTCAGGACAAATGAGTATTTACTTCCGTCGATACCATCGACGGAAGTCGATACCATCGACATGGTCACAGGTTGCCAGCCGAAAGGAGCAGCAAAGCGTCGATACTATCGACAGGGATGTCGATGGTATCGAGTCACCTTCAGGTTGTTGGCGAAGAAGCAGTCGATAGTATCGACACCCAGTCGATACCATCGACACAAGGAGGTTGCAGCGACACAAAACGACAAAGTCGTCGCTAGAGAGTAGTCGATACCATCGACCCAAGTCGATGGTATCGAGACTACATCAGGCACTCGGACGAAAAGAAGAGAAGGGTTGCCGCTACCACATCGGGTCGATACCATCGACCCGCGTCGATGGTATCGACACCGTCAGATATGCATTGGATTCAGATTGATCCCAATCAGACGGCTGGAGTTAATTAACGACCTAATTATGGACTTATACCTAATGACGGCCGCCCAGACGAGGGGGGATCTCATTAGCCATTGCACGAGTACCAAGGAGCAGTAGAGAGGAGAACGGAGGCCAGAAGTTCATACCAGTTGCTCCGGACACTGTTGAAGACGGATTTCACCACCGAGAGGCGGGAGAGCACGTGTTCTACGCAAAGGATCAACCGGTTCTTCTCCGTTCAGGGGTTTTCCCTTTCAATTCACGTTTTTCACATGATTTCCCCTATCTTTACCTTGTACTTGTTTGAGCTGAACATGCGGGGCTAATCCCCTTCATCTTTAGGACCGGGAGTAGCCTGGGGATTCATTGTATGACAATTTTATAATAATAATTTATATTTTCTCTCTTAAATCTGTGGTACAGTTTCATTTTCTCCATATATTGTTATGCTTGATCACCATAATAATAACTTAATGCCCTTAATCACTTTGAAAGAAGGATTAACGGCTGAAAAGAGGCGAAACCTACATTAATCGATAAATCCCTTGACCAAGGTGGTGTAAAATTAATGGTGGACACTGAGAGATCGTTCATAATGCACTTAGTTTAGGGGATAGGTTACTACAATGGTAGAACCGACCTAAACCTAAGTAGTGAATTGCACCACGACAGTGGGCAATTCTGTGTTCAGGCCACTACCCGGATATAGAGAGAGGATTGAGGCATTATATAAAATCTAATACAATGAAAACCCGCGGTGAAACCGCAATCCTAAAGATACTCTTTTGAATTGATTAAATTAACATTTAATCGATTGTTTGCTTTGTTTATTTTTATTTTCTTTTAATTTTGACAACAAACCCCAATTTGTTATCCGGCTTAGCTGATCGCGAATAGTTAGTAGGAGTCTCCAACAATTCTGAGTATCCATGTGTTCGACTCGGGCCTCACAAAGGCATGTACTACTCGATGCGTATACTTGCATTTTTAGCGCGTAGTAAAATACACGTCAATATGGCTATATCAAACCAAGCACACAGATACATGTTAGAGAACAGTGTATCGGATAGACCCACCATGATACTTTCAATGGAAACCATTAGTGATGGTGGTGTTTGTGGTTTTTAGGCCTAAAATCATTGCACTCATTACATGTCATTCGGTATGCTTTGACATCATCAAACACAATCCTAAAACATGGGTGGTTGTAAATGTGATGATTGGGTGACTGTGACACATAGGGTTGACTATGAGTGATAGAGATGGGATTTGTCCCTCTGACGGGAGTATTATATCCTAGGCCTCTTGATTAGTGAGACTAGGAAATGCATGGCCTTGGAGATGTGAGTCAATATATGATATTGAGCTTACATATATCTTGGATGGTCTACTCTGGTTCAAGAAACAAGATTGAATGTTGAAGAGGGTGACTACTCCATGCCTCAAGTTCAATCTAGATATCAGAGACAAAGGAAGTATACAAACACTATAACACCAAGCGCAGATTGTAGGTTGAAGTTGTTCCCAACTTTCCACTTACTTTGGTAGCATTTATGTGTGACTAGGCACTGCTCATTGCTTATGATGTCATAAGTTGTTATGAACATTCACTGCCAATGTAAGTATGGGACCTATAGGATCACACACATATGTCTCAACCTAGAAGAGGATTTTAATCTTGAATGATGATTGAATTGATTACTAAAGCATTTAGGTATTCAATTCATACAGAACAGTTGGCTACACTACCAGACAATTGGCTCACACACTGAGATGACTGTTTGGAGTGCCAGATGGTCGGCTCAAGTGTTGAGACAACCATTTGGAGTGTGGAGTAATGCATGTGTTTTTAGTCATTATTTCAAGCATATTTTTCCTTGATTTCATGTGTAGATTAGTCATTTATTTGATTTATTATGCATGAAATAACATAGATGGCATGTTTCTATTAGATGCATCAAATTTTATGATTTTTACTATCTTATGTAATATTTTACGCATCCCAAGTTCTTATGACGTTTTTGTGCATTTTCAAGTACAAGGAATAACTACATACTCGGTGCTACTGAATGGAAATAGTTGGTGGTACCGATTTGATGTCAGTGATGGACTCAGAAGCTCTCCAAGAGTTAGTAATACCGACCACTAAAGTCAGTGGTATCGAATTAGCATCAGCAAGCCCCGACATGAATCATGAAAACTCGGTCCTACCGAGTTGACGTCAGAGAAGCAGCTTGAAAACCACAAGACTCGATGCTATCGAGTCCAGTCAATAGTATTGATAGGATCAAGATTGTGCTACCTAGCCTAAGTGACTCAGTAATACTGACTCACCCAGTTGGTACTACTGAGTTTGCCCGATCAGGCCAGCCACAGATTTCACTCTAATCCGATGGACATTATTGTGGACCCTAAGTACCTTCTATGACATGGGGGACGACATCCAAATAGAAGGGGGCAGCCATTTTCATTGCACAATGACTGGAGAAAGAGGAAAGAAGATCCAAGGACTAAAAGCTTCACCTGAGGAGATCCGGGCACCTCTGGAGGATGATTATGCAGCCAAAAGATAGTAGAACGCTCGTACGACAGAGGCAATCTTTCGGACGGACGAAGATTCAGGGGTTATCTTAGCTTCTTCATATTTCCTGCATTTTTCTTACTCCCTTCCATGTATTCGTCGATGACAATCATGCAAGGCTAAAAACCTTTATTCCTTAAGATCTCAGAGTAGCCTGGATATACACTGTAATTGATTTCCATGCATTAATATCAATTTTATCTCTTTCTACTGGATATAAATCTATAAAAACTTAATGTTCTACTTGTGCTTGATCACCACGAGAGGATTAATAGATGCTTAGTCATCTCAGGAGAGAGGTTGAGGGTCAGAGAGCATCAATTTACCTATCTACTGTGCCATTTGGGAAAAGTGGAGTGTAAATGAGAGGAGAAACCCAGAAAATAACCGTGAAACAACTAACTAATCAACCAATAACTGTAGAAATGGGATTAACATTAGATTAGATAGTAAATTACACTATGGGAGTAGGTAATTCTAGTTATACGCCCCTTATCTAGGGATTGAGATAATAGATATTAGTGTGTGTGAAGTCAACTATTAGTGTTGTTTGTGGTGAAACCACTATCCTAAGGAATTCACCCCATCTCTGATTAATTCAACCTTCAATTCATTTTTCTATCTTTGTTCTTTCTCTCAACCCAATTCAACCATTTACAATTGGCTTAGATGATTTGACTGAAGTTAGTAGTAGTCTATTGGAAAATTGCTTCCCTGTGTTTGACTCAGGCCTCACAAGGCCTTATTACTTTGATACATTCACTTGCATACTGTGCGTGATAAATTTGTGTCAAGTTTTTGGCACCGTTTCTAGGGAAGCGGCAACATCCAGCACTACGAGTGTTGTAGTCAGCCACTCTAAGCCATTTTTTATTTTTATTTTCTTTTCTTTTACCTTTTTTAAAATTTCCTCAAGCTAAACCATAAGATCTTTTTGATACATCATAAATTTCTTGCGCTAATACAAACTTTCTATTGTTTCAGGGAAACTAGTACATGGTATGTACCAGAGTTGTAGAATATGAAGAACCATCCTCACCAGGCTTTGGACAAGCATAGATCTTAAAAGGAGAAAGGGAGTTTGGCAGATCTGTGGACAGGTTTAACCGAACCCCTCCACTGACACCTCCATCTAGAGACCTACGACACCAGAAGAACCAAGGACAACATAAATGGAGGGAGAAGAAGAAATGACAGTATGGGAAAGGATAAAGGCTTCATCAGCTATGGCCCAGAAAGGGCCCATCATAAGGCAAGCCATCAATGTGGGCAGCTACAAAATAGATCATGGACTTGTTGTCTTAGTCAATTCTCAAGAGTTCCATGGCCATCCTTCTGAAGATCCAATGACACATATTAGAAATTTTGTGGAGAACTGTGACATGGTCAAGATAGACATGATCCTAGTGACTACAAATATCTTAAGTTTTTTTTGAAGTTAAGCGATCTTATATATTAGATTTGCAAATTTGCTCTAATGCAGTTCTTTACAACAGTAGGAAAAGAACTAAAGTTACTGGAAGAAAAACTGCTACTGGAGGCTAAACGGGCTACTTGATGTGCTACCCCATTAGCCATTCTATGACAGAAAACAAAAGAAATGCTAGTGAAAGAAAAACTAAGATGAGCTATATCCTCAAGAATGGTTCCCAGGAGATCTGCTCTTCTAGTCCCGGCCTCAATAAGCTTGACAACTGCTTCAGCGTCTGATTCCAGGATCACATGGGTGAGGTTCATATCTTTGGAGAGGATGAGTCCTTCTCTAATGGCTAGTGCTTCAGCGCATCTTAGGTCCTTTAGTGACGGCTGCTTTTTCCCAACGATTCTTGTTGCTTCGCCATCCGCTGTCCTCCACACCATCCCGAGTCCGTCCATTCCCTATGCGTTCACTGCCGCATCACAGTTCACCTTCACCGTCCCCGCCGGCGGCCTGCTCCAACCCATGTCTGCGGTTGCATGCGTAAGGCCAACCTTCCTGCCTGCTTCATTCATGAACTGATCGTTTCACTTTCGAGGACAGTTCCCAATTGAATTTCTTCTTTCCATTTCCAATTAATCCAAAGATCAATACTTGTCCCAATCGAATTGTACAAGTGAAATGAAAATATTTTCTCACCAGCCTAACTTTACCAAACTGGCTCATTTGGTCTAGTTGAACCAATCAGTTCAACATTTGAACCGGTCATCTCACCGACCTGAGCCGATCGGTTCAACTATTTGAACCGGTTGGTTGGCAGTCCAGGTTGTACAGAAATAGTCAATGCAGTTCTCAATCAATCTGACACCCAAATCAGTTAGTCCAACACTTGAACTGAGTCAAGTGAATTGATTGAATATTTAATTGTACTACTATCTGTATGAATCGATATTATTACATTCAAATTCCTTCCTGATACCTCCCAAGAAAAATTCTGAATTGGATCCAAAATGAACGGGTTGGTGTGAGCTTATCCATGTGGTTATGTACTCTTTAAATGGGAATCCATTTTATGAAAGATCCTGGCTTTTGTTCTTTGGTGAGTCGTCCAAGATCCTTTCGATGACCTATGTTGTGTTGAAGGGATATCTATATGATCTGATTGATTGTATAAGGCCCGCGATAGCAACGAAACTGGGGAAAGTATACAGAAAGCTCTTTTCTATTTTCTATTATATTAGCATTAGTTATATTATATTAGTATTAGTTATATTATATTAGTATTAGTTAGTGATCCCGAATCGGTGAGTCCTTTCTTTTGTGATGAACTATTGGCACCAGTCCCACATTTTTTCTCTATAGACCTAGGAGAAAGGGGGCTCAGCGAGAAGAGGGTTGTACCATGAGAGAAGCAAGGAGGTCAACCTCTTTCAAA